>CM060373.1:47833523-48017523 GCA_030545235.1 Helianthus tuberosus
TGAAGGATATGGGGGAGGGCTTACGCGCCCCGCGACAACCCTTAATCCAGGTGAAAATTGTTTCTAGTTTGGTAGTTTCAGCCCCTGGTCCTTTATAACTTTTATAACTATCATTTTAGGCACAAAAGGCCCTTGCAGTTAGTTTGTAGAGGATCATGGGAGTGTAATCAAACTCCGTTAGTCCCGGTTTTGTTAAACGATCCCCTAAATCACAAGTTTCTGTACGTTGACGCTTTTAACCCTTGTTCTTGGAAATTTGCATAACGATCTCGAAACTACGTGAAACGGATATCACTTATTTTTTAGAGTATATTTGAATATTACGAAGCCCCGGGTTCGTTAAAAGGTCACTCAGAGGTAAGAATTAACATTTTGACACGTTTAACCCCTGTATCTTGTAAACTTTCGTTTACTTTCACAAACGACTTCTTATTTCCAAATAATTACTCGTTTAAGAATATATTCATTGTGTGTGGTCATTCAGAGGCACAAGTTTGGCATAATGACACTTTTAGTCCCTTAGCATACAAAGTTTCATCGTTTGACAACTTTGGTCCTTCAGACCCAAACTTTTACATGTTTAGAGTTTAGGACACGTGTCTTTACATAACTGGACACGTTTTTACGAGGTGTTACATTTGAATAAAATTATAAGTATAAAAGTTTGTCTCTAATCCACATAGCATTTATTATTCATGTCGAAACGAGCATACATAAACAACTTAAGCATAGCAAATAGTATGAAATTGTGATTTTTAAACTAGCAAGCATAAACAACCTAAGCATAACAATATCATGGGAACACAAGTTGAAACTAACAAGTAATAACAACCTAAGCATAACAACAAACGTATTCGATGGATTGTGTGTTTGATTATAATCGATGGTGTAAAGTGGATTTTGTATACATGTTGCACCCCATGAGTTAAAACGTAAAAAGGGTCGAGTAGTGTTTGCGTATGGAGATTCCTTGAAATAACGCGCGAGGGAAAAGATAGGAAAAACCGAACACACGAGAGTGATTACCCTAAATATGGAATACGTGTACGTCGATGCTATATATAAGTTAAACATATTGATTTAAATGTGTATTAAAGGAAAAGAATTAATAAAAGTAAAACTATTATTATTATATAGTCCGTTTTAAGAATAATAGGGTTAGTTTTATAAAACGGTTAAGTGTTATCTAAAACCAATATATATATTTTTTTATATTGGTTTTTACAAAAATAACTTGAATCCGATAGGTTTTGCTTTATAATTAAACAGGTTTCGTTTTACGGATTTTTACGAAAAACGGGCAGAGTTTCCTCTGTTTTTGTAACTATCCCGGCAATCTAAGTGTCGATTTATTTGTCAAAACGCAACAGTTATTCACAATATATATAATTCGACAAGTGAAAAAATGTAACAAATTTTACTAACTTTACTAGTTTAGTCGACAAAATTTGTATCGTCTCGCTAATCGGGTCGGTTCGAGCTTGGTTTAATATATATAGAATATATAATCAACATAATAAAATTCACGACATTTAAATTTTACCGAGCTCGTGTTGACCAGTTTGACCCGACAGTTGACTGCCGTTGACTGAGGTTTAACCGCTTGAACTGAACCATGAGCCGAAACCCGACAACAAAACTGACGGACTTGAACCCGAATCGAAACCTGAGACAAGAATAACCAGATTTGAATCAAAACTTAACCAAAATAAACTCGAAACTTCACAAACTTGAACCGAACCGAGATTAAACCGGCTGAAACTGAACCTGAACCGAATAAACTCAAAACCCGTACCTGAACCGGAGCTGAAAAGGGACCAATTCGAAGCTGGAAAGTCGTCGCCGCCGCTGAAAATGATGCCACGGCCGTCGTCTCTCCTCCAATTCTCTCTCCGAGTTCCGCTCCCACTCTGTCTCGTCTCCACGCCACCACCGGACGACAGTGGTGGTGGCGGTCGTTCATCAGTCAACGGAGGAGGGGGCATGGATGAGGGGAAGAGGGGATGTGTAGGTGTTAGATGGTACAAGTTCACGGGGATGGTGTGCTTGCCGACAAACGGAGCCAGCGTTGGCCCGAGTTGCTCCGGTGACCGGATTTCGCGGAGAACGAGGGAAAAGGGGGGTGTCGGCTGCATGAGAGATGAGGGAGGTGGCTGCTCTTTTGTTTAGAATTAGGGTTGAACAATTTGAAAGCTATTTATTCTAAGGCTTTGTAGTGGGTTGGGCCTAAAGCCCGTTAGCGGCCCAATCTCGTTTCCGGACCCGTCTTCGCACACGAGCTTCATAAAAATGGCGTGTAATATTATTTTTAAACTTTAAATACGTGAAATAATATCGGTGCTCGATATTGGTCACGCTCACTTGTCAGTCGCCTTAAAAATGCGTAAGATGCGTGGTTTTCCGTTTTTAAACCGTTTTTCGATCAGATTTCAACCGCGTTTCTAAAAATAGGAAACGAACTCGTATTTTCTAAAAAAACATGGAAATACGGAAATACGAGGCGTTACATCGGGCGCCCCTCTCGGCCCCCACAAAGCTATTGTAAGGACCTGCAAAAATACTCCAAAAACGACCCGTAAGTGAAAACCCGGACCCCTAAAACCCTAATGTACATGAAAAACCAAGAAAACAAGAAAATTGGTTTTCACGCGGGCCGCGTAAACCATAAGATAAGGTTACGCGGGCCGAAACAATTTATAAAATCTCCGGATAAGCGAACAGGCAACGTGTCGCACACGTGGCGGACCTAACGATGACACGCTAGCCCTAGTCGTAGACTAGGTGGCCCTTGCGGGCCGCGTAAGTTTTAAGGGTGGGTTACGTGGGCCACGTAAAACCCAAAAAGTTGCTATAAATAGATCAGGGCATGGGCTTTCATCTGTGTTCGAAATTCTCAATCAAAAACGGAGTTTACTGCTCAAAATCGAAGTTTTAAGTAGGGAAACGCTGCTACGATTACGGGGTATTAACTCGATCACTACTACGATACAATGTCCGATCGATTGAAACCAATCCGATGGATGTTTAAGTGCTGCCCAAATCAGGGCTATACTTTGTCATTTGTCGTGAGGGTTTTTATCTCGTAAGCTTATCGTAAATGTTGTATTAAGTTACTTACCTAGTTTCGTGTGCATTGTTATTTAAACTAGGTTACAAGGCTTATCAGTAGGCTAACCTCTGCCCGTTTAAACTTGCAATGTGAGTCATTCTCTTTTATCAACAATGTTTTACAATACTCCAATTATTTTTAAAAGTTATAATTACAGGGATTAAGTCGTGGTTATCTTGAATCACTGGCTAGTGGGGTATTGTGCACATTACTAATTTCTCACGGTTAGGTTCATCAACCTAACAGTGATAATCATCACTACTTGGGTGAAAGGACCTAATAGTGGTATGACCATCGTCACCAGGGTGTGACACGGCACCAGATAAAAATAAGATAGTAGCCATTGTAATCGCTCTTATACTGTAATTCATAGCTATGTGTCGTTTTATCAAAATTGAGTGACTCGCCAGTATTTCCCCGCTGATAAAATATTTTTAAAAGATGTTTCAGGTGACCTACTTTGAATCAAGGAAAAGTGCTACGGAGCATTAATAACGCTTGAAGTGGTGGCTCAGTTAAATAAATAAACATGTTTTGTAAAACAGGGAATTTCCTCATGAAATTCCTCCATTGTAAATTACGGGGTTTGACCCAAATCATGAAATAAAATAATTGGGCATTTTCAAGTTTTAAACGATCCTGTTAAACTTCCGCTGTCAACTCAAATAATAAATTCCACGGGTTTCTGTCTCGCGGCTCCTGGACTGGGTAACACCGGGACGGGGGCCGTGACAGAAAAATGTGGTATCAGAGCCACTGATTTAAGCCAATTAAGTATTTAGAAATACTTAATTTTTCTGATTGCCATTCTGTGATTTTGTGAAAATTTACTTTTAACTTAAGTTTGTGTGTATATTCATGTGTGCTAACAGCATGAATGAACTGTCGGAGGCACTCCGAAACTTTACTATCCATAGTACAGATATGGATACCACCGGTACCTTCACTGGCTACCAGGCTGATACTTAAGAGCCAATGGTATTCCAAGCCCAACCTCAGGAGAAACCAAAACCAAAAAAGAGAAGAAGACTCGTTGGCTGGAGGCGTGTGCGTAGGAAGAAACCAGCGGTACAGAAAGTTATAAAGACTGAGGATCCCAAGGATAAAGGCAAATGAATAGAAATAGGAGAAAGTTCAGGACAAGCCCAGGAAATGCCACCCTGGGAGGAGTTGGACCGCCAACTGGCAAATAGTGACCTCATCGGACCTGCCGATGAAAACCTCTTTTATTACCCAGCGGAAGCACAACTTCCAGTTAATCTGGAACCTGCTATCCCAGATCCTATTATCCACCCCCGACCTCTACCAGGAGAGCTGGAAGAATGGTGGACAACTGACTAGCAATTTCAGAATCTCTTGAATAACCCTAATACCTTTTTCCCCCAATTTGACCCTGAGCCTCCACTACATCCACCTATGAGCACAGAAAACCTGGCTGAACTCTGCCACTATGGCGAGGAACTGGTGGACGCAGGAAATAGAATCTGGGAAGTGGGGGAGAGGATATCATGGAAATACGACGAGAGCGAACGTCGTTTCTAAAGTGCCAGCTGATGAAGATCGTATGTGGTGGTGTGGTTACATGTTTAATAATAATAAAATAATAATAATTATAATAATAAAAATATAATCATGTAAAATAACCTAAAATAAAACTTTTGTAAAATATTTGGTGTGTACGAATGCATACTAAAATATATAAAAATATGGAAGTCGCAAAGTCGACAATTTTGGCTATACGTGTTTGACATGATTATGTGCGATTGTTTTATTATGTTTGGTTGTCCTTTATTTTATGCTAATAACTTATATATATTAATTACCAGATGGAACACGCTGGTAATGAACCAGTTAACGAAGTTAACCAATCCGAGCAAAACCATGAAGATAAATTTCTGAATAGACAAGATATAGAAAATATCGTTGCCCAAGGAATAGCCAATGCTATTCCAGCAATCCTTGCTGCTGCCCGAAATCCAGTTGAACCTCCACCGCCTACTCACAGCAAACGTACTCGTGATGACATGGCGATATAATGCAAGCCCCATTTCTTAAGAGAATGAAAGCTGCAACGCCTGGTTGCACTTACAAGGAATTTCTTGCCTGTAAAACGGTGGAATTTGCAGGCAATGAAGGGGCAACGGCCGCACTGCGTTGGTTGGAGAAAACCGAGGCAATAATTAAAATACGTAAATGTGCTGAGGAAGACAAGGTCATGTACGCGTCGCATATTTTTAAAGAATGGACACTAGAATGGTGGAACACAATACTACAAGCCAAGGGAAGCGATGTGGCTTATGCCATGAATTGGGAAGAATTTAAAAGATTGGTGGAAAGAAATTTTTGTCCCGAATACGAGAAGGAACAAATGACAAATAAGTTCCTCAATCACCGGATGGTAGACATTGATTGTCGAGGGTATACCTCGACATTCTTCGAGTATGCTAGAGTTGTACAAACCCTGGCTTCGACAGAACCGGTACTTATTTCTCGCTACATCTGGGGTTTGATTGGCGAAATTCGGGATATCGTCAAAGCTGCGAGACCCCGCACTATTGACGATGCTGTGGAATTAGCCAACACCCTAACCGACAGGCTGGTACGCACAAGAGAAGAAAATCGGAAGAAGGAAGTGGCCCAAAAGATTACCCAAGGATTTCGTGTGGGTAATAGTAGTAATTTCAAGAAAAAGGGAACCGGGCAATCTTCCACTGCTCCATTCTGCAGTACCTGCAAAAGAAAGCATTTTGGAAAATGCAAAGGGTATTGCAATTTCTGAAAAAATCCGGGACATCAAGAAGAAGGTTGCAGGAGGAAGAAATCAACAATCTGCTTCAACTGTGGAGAAGCTGGACATTTTAGACCAGACTGTCCTAAATTGGTCAAACCAGCTGACAACAAGGCCAAACCAGCTGAAGGAACTAATAAAAAGAACGTAAGAGCCTTTCAGCTGACTACTCAAGAAGCAGAACTCATCCCAGATGTTATAGCTGGTACGTTCCTAGTTCATGACGTTTATGCAAAAGTATTATTTGACTCTGGTGCAAACCAAAGTTTTATAAATACTTCATTCTGCCAAGCTCTTAACCTACCCTTAACCAACCTTAGACAAATTTTTACGGTAGAAATGGCAGATGGGAATTCTGTTAAATTAGATAAGGTTTTGCGAGAAGGAAGGATAGAACTCTTAGGCCATAAATTTTCTGCAAACCTGTTACCTATGAATTTAGCTGGATTCGATGTTGTGTTAGGAATGGATTGGTTAGTAGCCAACCATGCTCGAATCCTCTGTGATAAGAATTTCATAGAAATTCATACTCCCACAGGAGAAATAGTAATAATTACAGGAGATAAGCCACGTAAGCCACTGAAATTCATTTCAGTAATGAAAGTGGCCAGTTATTCAAGAAAACAAGAAATAGTGTATATGATTTCGGTAATCATTAACACTAAAGGTAAAGAACTTAAGGAAATCACAGTAGTGTCAGAATACTCTGATGTATTCCCAGAAGAACTACCTGGATTACCACCCGATAGGGAAGTGGAATTTAGAATTCATCTAATTCCTCGTACTACACCGATAGCCAAGGCACCTTATCGGTTAGCACCCACCGAAATGCTAGAATTCAAAAAGCAGTTAGATGAATTGCTTAGCAAAGGATTTATACAACCTAGTTCATCCCCATGGGGAGCTCCAGTGTTGTTTGTGAAAAAGAAAGATGGTTCGATGCGAATGTGTATCGATTACAGGGAATTGAATAAAGTTACAATTAAGAACCGATACCCATTACCTAGGATTGATGATTTTTTTTATCAGCTTCAATGAGCTAGATATTTTTCTAAGATAGATTTACGCTCCGGATATCATCAATTGAAAGTGCAAGAAGAAGACATACCTAAAACTGCTTTCAGAACTAGGTATGGTCATTATGAGTTTACAGTCATGCCCTTTGGACTAACAAATGCTCCTGCAGCATTTATGGACATGATGAATAGGATCTGTAAATCGTATTTGGATAAATTCGTAATTGTCTTCATCGACGATATACTTATTTACTCCAAAAGTCAGGATGAGCATTGTGAGCATTTGCATGCACTCTTAACTTTGTTAAGAAGAGAAAAGTTTTATGCCAAATTCTCGAAGTGTGAATTTTGGCTACAAGAGGTACAATTTTTAGGACACATGGTGAATCACGAAGGTATTCACGTAGATCCCTCCAAAATAGAAGCGATCACCAAATGGAAGGTCCCGCAATCAGCTATAGAAGTTAGAAGTTTTCTAGGATTAGCCGGATAGTATAGACGATTTATTAAGGATTTTTCTAGGATAGCTGTGCCATTAACTAAGCTAACCTGTAAATCGGTTAAGTTTGAATGGGGACCTAGGCAAGAAGAGGCTTTTAAGATTTCAAAGCAAAGGTTAGCAAACGCCCTAATTCTTGCCTTACCAGAAGGAACAGAAGATTTTGAAGTCTATTGTGACGCTTCTAAGCTAGGATTAGGATGTGTGCTAATGCAACGGAAGAAGGTAATTGCATATGCATCAAGACAATTGAAGAAGCATGAAGAAAACTATACGACTCACGACTTAGAATTAGGAGCGATAATTTTTGCCCTTAAGATTTGGAGGCACTATCTGTATGGAAGTAAGTTTACAGTCTATACAGATCATAAGAGTTTAAGATACATATTTGGGAAAAAAGAATTAAATATGAGACAAAGAAGATGGATGAAAATTCTAAGTGACTACGACTGTGATATTCAATATCACGAAGGAAAAGCAAACGTAGTTGCAGATGCCTTAAGTCGTAAGTATCATGAAAAGCAAAAGCGAGTTCGTGCTCTTAGATTAAATCTTCAAGTAGATTTAATGGAACAACTGAAGAATGTTCAAGTAACAGCGATCAAGGATGATGCTGAAGGAATGAAAGGAAGAATAAAAGAATTAGAGCAAGGAAGTGATGGAATTTGGATATTCCATAAGAAAAGGATTTGGGTACCTAAGCAAGGGGAATTAAGAAATAAGATTTTAGAGGAAGCCCATAAATCTAGGTATACCATGCATCCTGGTAATAATAAGATGTACCAAGATTTAAGAAATAATTTCTGGTGGATAGGAATGAAAAAGGACATAGCTAGATATGTTTCTAAGTGTCTAACTTGTTCACAAGTTAAGGCAGAACACCAGAAACCTTCAGGATTACTCCAACAATTAGAAATGCCTGTATGGAAATGGGAACTCATAACAATGGACTTTGTTACTAAGTTTCTCAAAACCAGAAAGGGTAATGACGTGATTTGGGTAATTGTGGATCGATTAACCAAATCAGCTCATTTTCTACCCATGAAGGAAACTTTCAGCATGGAAAGATTAGCCAAGCTATACGTGGACGAAGTAGTATCCTTACATGGAGTCCCACTCTCTATTGTATCAGATAGAGATAGTCGCTTCACTTCACATTTCTGGACAAGTTTCCAAGAAGCCATGGGGACGCGGTTAAATTTAAGTACAGCCTACCATCCACAAACAGATAGACAGAGGGAAAGAACTATCCAAACCCTGGAAGACATGCTTAGAGCATGTGTTATAGATTTTGGTGGAAACTGGGATGACCACCTACCTTTAATCGAATTCTCCTATAACAATAGTTATCATTCAAGCATCGAAGCTGCCCCGTTCGAAGCACTGTATGGACGAAAGTGTAGAACCCCAGTTTGTTGGGCAGAAACAGGAGAAAGTCAATTATCAGGTCCTGAAATCGTACAAGAAACCACTGACAAGATCACTCAAATCAAGGAAAGACTGAAAATGGCTCGAGATCACCAGAAGAGTTATGCTGACAATCGACACAAGCCACTAGAATTTCAAATTGGAGACAGGGTACTCTTGAAAGTTTCTCCTTGGAAAAGAGTAGTTCGGTTCGGTAAGAAAGGAAAGCTAAGTCCAAGGTACATAGGACCATTCCCAGTAATCCAACGCATAGGACCAGTTGCCTATCGCTTGCAACTACCAGAAGAGTTAGCCGGGGTACATGACGTATTTCATGTATCCAACCTCAAGAAATGTCTATCTGACGAATCCCTGGTAGTACCTCTTCAAGATATAGAGGTAAATGAAAAGCTAAAATTTGTTGAGAAACCGCTTCAAATAGAAGACAAAAAGATTAAGTTTCTCAAACACAAAAGATTGGTACTAGTCAAAGTCAAGTGGGATTCAAAAAGAGGACCGGAATACACCTGGGAGCTGGAATCGGAGATTAAGCGAAAGTATCCTCATTTATTTCAATAAATATCGAGGACGAGATTTTAAATAAGGTGGGGAGGATGTAAGGACCTGCAAAAATACCCCAAAAACGACCCGTAAGTGAAAACCCGGACCCCTGAAACCCTAATGTACATGAAAAACCAAGAAAACAAGAAAATTGGTTTTCACGCGGGCCGCGTAAACCATAAGATAAGGTTACGCGGGCAGCGACAACATATAAAATCTCCGGATAAGCAAACAGGCCACGTGTCGCACACGTGGCGGACCTACCGATGACACGCTAGCCCTAGTCGTAGACTAGGTGGCTCTCGCGGGCCGTGTAAATTTTAAGGGTGGGTTACGCGGGCCGCGTAAAACCCAAAAAGTTGCTATAAATAGACCAGGGCATGGGCTTTCATCTGTGTTCGAAATTCTCAATCAAAAACGAAGTTTACTGCTCAAAATCGAAGTTCTAAGTAGGGAAACGCTGCTACGATTACGGGGTATTAACTCGATCACTACTACGATACAATGTCCGATCGATTGAAACCAATCCGATGGATGTTTAAGTGTTGCCCAAATCAGGGCTATACTTTGTCATTCGTCGTGAGGGTTTTTATCTCGTGAGCTTATCGTAAATGTTGTATTAAGTTACTTACCTAGTTTCGTGTGCATTGTTATTTAAACTAGGTTACAAGGCTTATCAGTAGGCTAAACTCTGCCTGTTTAAACTTGCAATGTGAGTCATTCTCTTTTATCAATAATGTTTTACAATACTCCAATTATTTTCAAAAGTTATAATTACAGGGATTAAGTCATGGTTATCTTGAATCACTGGCTAGTGGGGTATTGTGCACATTACGAATTTCTCACGGTTAGGTTCATCAACCTAACAGTGATAATCATCACTACTTGGGTGAAAGGACCCAATAGTGGTATGACCATCGTCACCTGGGTGTGACACGGCACCAGATAAAAATAAGATAGTAGCCATTGTAATCGCTCTTATGCTGTAATTCATAGCTATGTGTCGTTTTATCAAAATTGAGTGACTCGTCAGTATTTCCCCGCTGATAAAATATTTTTAAAACATGGTTCAGGTGACCTACTGTGAATCAAGGAAAAGTGCTACGGAGCACTAATAACGCTTGAAGTGGTGGCTCAGTTAAATAAATAAACATGTTTTGTAAAACAGGGAATTTCCTCGTGAAATTCCTCCATTGTAAATTACGGGGTTTGACCCAAATCATGAAATAAAATAATTGGGCATTTTCAAGTTTTAAACGATCCTGTTAAACTTCCGCTATCAACTCAAATAATAAATATCACGGGTTTCTGTCCCGCGGCTCCCGGACCGGGTAACACCGGGACGGGGGCCGTGACAGATATGTTGATGTCGGATAGCTTTATCTGGCTAAAGAGTATATCAAAGATTCAAGATATTGTATGGGAGAGATGAGTGGATTTTAATATAAGAGATATAGTGAGGTAAGCGGATTTGATGTAATTGGGGTAGTATTGTTTTTCCTTATTTCGCATTCCTTTTGTACTATACTTTTCGGGTTTTTATAGCATTTGCTGGCCCTGTTCTGTTAATCATAGAATACTACCGTTAAAAAAAGTAACAACACACACACATTGATTTACTTGGAACAACAATGTGTGCTTCTGTTGTGCTTCTTCATCATTGGTCAACTAGGAAAGTAATTATGAGATTCGCCTATACTTGAATTAGAACGCTATACCAATCAATTGCATAAATAAGTTGTTCACTTGTTCGTTAGATCATTTATATGATACTAGATTACAATTATGTGTATTACACAGGTTGGTTAATGTAATTTTATAAGGTGACGCTAACCCGCGCGTTGCGGCGCCTCGCTGATTATAAATGCCTTTACTTTACTATATGAGATGCGAAAATGTGGCTAGCTCTAACGGATTATGTGATACAGTATCTTTGAAAAAAACTTTACAAACGAAACAAATTACAAATTTTCTCAATGGGACTTCCAATCCAACGATATGATGTTTTTCAAAGTTTAATCAAGTATATCAAATTCTGTCCTTCTATAAAACTCCAAGAATTCAAACGAAATGTTCAAAAAACACAAATAATGGTTAAGTGATCCGAACCCTGACTTTTGACACATTTGAAGTCTTACCTCTGTA
Organism: Helianthus tuberosus; assembly: GCA_030545235.1. Taxonomy (NCBI): domain Eukaryota; kingdom Viridiplantae; phylum Streptophyta; class Magnoliopsida; order Asterales; family Asteraceae; genus Helianthus; species Helianthus tuberosus. Next base: position 47,845,049 of record CM060373.1, read on the forward strand.
ATCATAAATTACAAAATATTCTAAGTATTAATTATATTATTTTTTTTGTGAATTGTTAGGTATTTTAAGAAAGTGCAAATTGACCAATTATCTATTTATTTTTCTTTTCCGGTGCATAACTTTTTTTAAACTATAAAATACGTTCAAATTTGTAGGGTTAGGATCAAATACAAAGGATAAAATAAATAAGAAGGGTAAGAAGGATTCTAGCCCATTGATCTTAGATTTGGAGGGTTGAGATTAGTTGTAGGGAAAAGAAGATAATAGAAGGGCATAAAGGGAATCATATATTTATGGATTTTCTCTCTCCACATGCAAGGCACATGCCAATTCCCCCATCGATTTAAAACGTATGTAGGATCGTTTTACCGATCGAGTGAGTCAATTAAAGTCAATACACACTGTTTGAAAGGCGGAATCAATCAAACAGAGCTGAATCAGTACAGAATGGAGTATAAAATAGAGAATATCACTTTAACACTTGTTTCTCATTAGTAATTCACTTGAAAATCCGGCAGCAGTTCGGTACACAACTTCTGATTCCGTTTGAAATGAGAAACTAGACTTGCCTATATATAGGCTTTGGATTTCGCTTGAAATGACACAGGTCATTTCAAGTGGAATTACATCACTTGATTTCGCTTGAAATGACCATGTGTTATTTCAAGCGGAATTACATCACAAAACACATAATTACACTTTTGACCCCTGAAAACCCTATACAAACACGACCTAGACTTAAGACGTAGGCTGTAGACATTGTGCACCAACAAACTCCCCCTTGGATAAAGCCGGAGTCTTTAGTCTGGTCTTCAGCACTTTCACATCGACTTGAATTTCTCTTCTCTCGGCTTAGGCTTTTTCCTCAGCAGCTTCCTAAGCTTCTCGTTCTCATCCACAGCTTTCTTCTGCTCAGCAGCTTGTCTCTGTGCAAACGTCTCACGAAGATATCTATCTTTTTCTTCACGAGCTTTACGTTCTTTCTCAGCCTTTAACTTCTCTTCTTTTTCAATCTCTCTCCACTTTGTATTCCATTTGTTATGAGCATTGATACCCTTTTGAAAGCAAATGGATACAACTTTCTGGAATTGCACCGCTTGATCCCTATCTTCAGCCTTGAACCATATCTTGTTCACAAACAAACATTCTATGTCTTTCGCAGAGCAGTTTACCAGCCATAGAGGATCATACACAAAGATTTCTCTAACTTCATTTTCAGCCCTGTAAGTGATTACAACTTCAGTCGACAGACAGCTGTAAACCCAACATATAAAAGCCTTATAGAACTCTTGTTCCATCTTCGGCACAGGAATATTCTTGATCACTCTAGGCTTCTTCACATGCAAGATCGTCTCTTCATTCCCAGTCTCTGGATTTACCCTCTTCACTTTCTTCGGATAATGAGGCTTCCAGTGTTTGAAGTTTTTCAACGATTCATACTTTATCAAACCCCACATAGGCACATCATTCTTTCTGATTGGATACCCCAATGTTCTAACCTTAGACAACTCTTCTACATCCCACCAGGGTAGGGACATAATATCATAAAGATGTTCAAAGTATTGTACACCGTACTCTCTTCTGATGGCATATGCATTCACTTGTGGTAGAAAACCGCAACTGATGATATCCCCCAGTGACACATCTCTATCTCTCTTGTAAAACTTTAATGGCCGCTTAAACTTTCTTTCATTACTATGTCTAAACCACTTCTTGCGTTCTTCTTTCTGAGCATCTTTCACAGTACCGTCAAAGTTTTTATCTTTCAATATCTCTTCCACTTTTCTTCTTAGCTCATCTCTATTCTCTTGAGAGAAAAATTAGACCAATGTAGGAAAATCAGAAGTATCTACATTCACATCCTCTACGTCACTGCAATCTTCAATCTCAACCCTATCATACAGATCAGCATCTTCAACATACTTGTACTGATAATCAGGTTGATGATTGATGTCGAATTCATTCAGCTCCTCTTCAAAATCAAACTTGAAATCTAGATCAGCAATACGCGTCATTTCTTTAATATCAGCCATTGTATACGTATGCCTGAACTCACCTTCCTCTACTTCAGGCTCTAGACGCAGAATTAACTTTTCTACTTTGTCAACATTTTGATCATCCATGTGCTCCCCCTCACCTTCAGCACTCTCATGTTCTTCATTTGCATCATCATGCATATAATCATCAACATTCTGTTCAATTGACTTTTTAGACACTTTAATACCAGATGCACCCTAATCGTCATCATCATTTCCATCATCACTGTGGCTGCTTGCAGAAAATACTTTATCATCTTCATCATCTTTTTCTGCATCATCATCCTCATCTTCATCATCTTCATCAATATCTTTTTCATCATTAACCACATCAAGTATACATCTTCATCCAAAATAGCAGATACAGCAGAAATAGGAACAGGATTCTCAGCTGATAGCACAATTGCTCTCTCTTCAGAAACACCTTCAATTCCTTTACCCTTATCTTTCATTTTAGCATCAATCTCTGCTTGTTTTTTAGCTCTAATTTCTTCAATCTTTATCTCATCAAATTGTTGCTCAACAGATTTACCAAGCATCTTTTCTAGCACTTTGTTTATCATGAAAATCTCATGTTCTTTCTGTGCCTTCAGAGCCTCAAGCTCTTTGTTCTTCAACTCAAAATACTTATTCTGTTCATCTTTGCGAGCTTTTTCTTCCAGCAATTCTGCTATTTGAACTTTCATCACATCAATTTCAGCTTCATCAGCTTTAATCTTTTTCAGCAATGCAGAATTTTGAGCTTCCACAGACTTAACATGTTTTTCCGTTTTTTTCTCACGATCATTCAACCTTTTATTCTCAACCAATACTTCTTCAACTTTATTTTCTAGATTCTTGACTTGCACATCGCTAGCAAAATTGAAATCACCGATGTCTTCAAGTGGAATATTGTGAGGAATATTAGGAAAATCTTTGTAACCAGAAGATCCAGGTGTGGTTTGAATAAGTGGTTGTGAAGATGGTGGTGTTTGAAAGATTTGCTGTGAAGTAAGAATAGGGTGTTCATGTTGTGGTGAATGGTGTGGTAGAGATGAATGTGGTGGTGAGAGATGTAATGGTGAAACATGTGGTGGATGTGATGGTGGTGGTGTGGATTGTTTTGGTGGTGATTTATGTGGAGAATGTGGTGGTGATGGTTCAGGTCGTGATGATGGTTGACTAGGTTCTTGAATTGGTTTCTTGTTCAACAAAATCTTCAACGTCTTTGCTTTCTTTGGAGTTACCACTAGTTTTCTTGCAGTTGCTTTCTTTTTGCCTCCAGAAGTTGGTGGCGTTTGAATCTCTTCTTGTGAAGGAATGTACACATCATCATCATCTTTACCACTCCTTCTTCTCTTTTTTCTGTTTCTCTTTCTCTACAGCAGACATGACTATCTTATAACGTTCAGTTTCATCAACTTCATCTTCAGAAGAACTTGTTGTGCTTTTATCAACATCATCACTTTCTACATCATCAGCTACTTTTTTCAGCTGCTTTAGCTGCTTTATCAGCTTCAAAACTTTCATTAAGAGCTTTCAACAATTTTGCAGATTCAGGAGAATAACGAACATCTCCTACAACATTCATTTCAGTTTCAGCTTCAGCTTCATCTTCAGCTTCAGCTTCAACTTCTTCTTCAGACTCATCCTCAAGCAAAGTCTTAGGAGTTTTCTTTTGACGTTTCTTGGGTTGTGAAGACGAACCCTCTCCTGCTTGCACTTTAGGAGTTACTTTCCTACTCCTCTTCTTCTTCTCCTTCAAGAACCAATCATTTCGAGTCGTCTTGAAATCTTTAAGAACTTTCAATTCATCTGCATATCCAGCTTCTTTCATCTCTTCTTCATTCCTCCAGTTCTGATGATTTACTGGATCTGGATCTTGATAATTGTTATCTTTAATGAAACCGAAGAACTCCGCTGTTGTAGTTGGCTCTGGATGATTCGGATGATATCTTGCCAACTGCTTCACAGAATCATTATCCATATGAAATAGAATCAGCAAATCATTGTTCTCATCTCTTACAATATCAGGATAGGCATGATCAATCATCATCTGAACAAATCTTGGATACAACCAAGTCTTCCTCTTAGAAGTAACTTCATCCACTAAGTAATGAAACACAATATGCGAAAAGTTGTACTTTTTGTTCAACACAAGAGCAACCACCATATTCATGTGATAATCGCGCATAGCATCAATTCTCCCTTTTGATGACTTAGAGCCTGCACTACTGAGTGAATCAGAAATTTGTAAGGCTTTGTAAACTTTGACTTCAAGTAATTTTCATTGTTCAGTGCTCCAGTGTAACCCATCCTCAGTAAACATCCTTTAACCATTCTCTCAGGAAATTTTGTTGGAGAATTCTCATTGTCCGGAAAATCCAACACTTCACGTACAAGAGCCTCAGAAATGATAATTGCTTTCTTTTCACCATTTAACTTAACAAGAGAATTGATCACTTTATTCTCTTCATCATATGTTGCATGCTTCCAAAAACGTTTAATGTGAGATCTGAAAACCAAATGTTTGTTCGTCAATGCTTTTTAAATTGGCAATCTCCTCATGAATTCCAAAATGCTCCTGAATTCCGACAGCTTTGGACTACTATTTTCATCAAGATCACAACAAGTATTGTGTAGTGCGTTAAACAACACTTGTGAAGGCTGAAAAATCATAACATACAAGCAAATTAGAATTAGACACTTAGAATAATTTTCAAAAAATAAGGCATCATTCAAACGAAATCATATACACATATCACATTTCAAACGGAATCTCATTGAGACGAAATCACAGAATGATTTCAAACGGAATCATACTCAAACGGAATCTACTATTTCGTTTGAAAATCACATTCTCACAAACACTCATTTCAAGCGAAATTAAACACTCTTATTCCGTTTGAACTTGACAAAAATCCCAAAAAAAAAATTCAAAATCAGATGTTCAAATTGATCACTTGGGTTTGTTCTATGTTTAATTTCGAGCAAGTGTGTATCCTTTTTATACATTTTCAACAACAGATTTGCCCTAGATCTAAGTCCGAAAAGTCTGTTCAACGTCAAACATACAGAAACAAAGATCTGGTTCAAATCAAGACTCTAAAACATATCTACAATGAATTCCGACAACACCCATGTGATTTAATTTCATTTTACATCATTATCAAACCCTAAATCTATGTTTTTAACCCTGTTTGACGCCGACACAAGAAAACAGATAAGATCTGGGTAAAATCGGTACAATCACTCACCTTCACCATGTTAATAGTTGAACCGACCAACTAAAAACACTAAATCTAAGTACAAACGGGCAGTATAACGACTAGAACACAAGGATTTTGGAATCTCACTTGAAATCGCTCTGAAGTGTGGTTGAAACGAAATCAGGAACAAATGATCTTTCAAGCGGAACCCTCAGATATTTATAGACAAAGTAATCCCGCTTGAGAATGGCAAGTGTAAGTTCAAGCAGAATACCACTAAAGCGAGATTACTTGTTGAAGCGGAATCAGTGTGATTCAAGCGAAATTATCCTTTTCAAAATTTAAGTTTTTGCTTTTTCAGATTTTATCGACACACCCAGTTAACTAAGTCCAAGTTAATGACATTGGTCAACTGTTTAGCCTGCCAAGTCCAAGTTAATGACCCTGACTGACCAAATTATGAAGTAGCTGACTTTCTGAAATGAATTAAGTCCAAGTTAATGAACTTTTGTACTTTTAAGCAATTACCGATCACTTTTCACAATCTTCTGCTTACCCAACCCTCAAGATTCAGACATGTTCAGCACACAAGACTTTGATCATCTGATCCCCAATGTCTGTTGTCGAAAATAAGATGAAAAATAAAATCTTTTTGGATTTTGAATATGGTGATAAACAATAAACTGTACACACAATATTTTTGTGAGCGTGTTAGGGGATCATATCAGCTGCCGACGAGATACAAGTACCGTTAAGCTTTAATTACATTTTCAGTATTAAACAATTTGCATTGATTGCCGATATACTGATCCTCTTAAATTTTCACACAAAGTTCAATCTATTCAGGATACGGATTTAATGTTTTAAGGCTTAACTTTTATATGTGTACCACCTCAGAATATACTCCCGTATCCAGATCCCAATATTCAGTCTTACAGGTGAGTATACCTAGATGATATCTATAAGGGGTTAAATTGCGAGACTGTGGGAGCTCAGGTCAGAACTTCCGTTCAGCAGAGAGATGACGGTTCGACTTTTGGTGGGTCCCCTTTAGAGGATCTTTTTTACAACAACAATGATTATCAATTTTATTGTTTCATCATTTTTGCTGAGGGTGGCGCTATATTTCAAGCAAGCAATAAAGTATTCTCCGGGAACTAGGCCATTGCTTCCGCATTATCAGAAGTCCCGGGATAATACCCCAGATATCACTAAGCATAAAGACCTAGTATCTCAGAAAAAGGGACCTTTCAAACAAGATTTCGGGGGTTACCCATATATCCGAGAGATGTTCCCCACATAAAAGCAAGAAATTTTATGTTTATATCCCGAACAAACTTACTAAATGTGTAAAAACCTATCGGCATATCATCTGCAAGACTGCTTAACACATTTTCACATTACATTTCTTTAGCGTACTGCACTGTCTAGCTGATGTACTATCATTTCCCCTTTTTACACAAACTCATTTTTTTTTTACTTTTTCAAATGTTTTTGGATTTTGATATTTTATCATGTTTTTGTATTTTTCTGCAAACTTTCTCCCCCTAAAAACAAAAACATATTTTTGTGTTTTTTGTTTTTATCAAAAGCAGAAAAGAAACTGTACAAAAACTTGACAACTTTGACATTGATCACATCAGATCGCCGTCCTCCTCGGCTTCACACTCCATTACCCTCCCAGAAAACATATTTTTCATCCCATTCAATTTCAAAAGATAATTAAATCTTTTTCTATCAAAGGGTTTAGTATAGAAATCAGCCTTCTGATACCAATTGTAGGATCGTTTTACCGACCGAGTGAGTCAATCAGAGTCAATACACAACTGTTTGAAAGGCGGAAACAAACAAATAGAGCTGAATCAGTACAGAATGGAGTAGAAAACAGAGAATATCACTTTAACACTTGTTTCTCATTAATAATTCACTTGAAAATCCGGCAGCAGTTCGGTACACAACTTCTGATTCCGTTTGAAATGAGAAACTAGACTTGCCTATATATAGGCTTTGGATTTCACTTGAAATGACACAGGTCAATTCAAGCGGAATTACATCACTTGATTTCGCTTGAAATGACCATGTGTTATTTCAAGCGGAATTACATCACAAAACACATAATTACACTTTTGACCCCTGAAAACCCTATACAAACACGACCTAGACTTAAGACGTAGGTTGTAGACATTGTGCACCAACAACGTCCATAACTTTTTCATACGACATTTTTTTAAAAAATTCACCATAATAACGAGCGTTTTTTTATCTTTAATATGAGTACCATATTATCATATAAAAATAAAATAAAAATTTTCATTTTTACTGGGTTTTTTTGCATTGTGTTAAAGTTTTCAGGTCATTGTGTCTTTTAACTGGGTTTTGGTCCGTAGAGTTTCTATACGTTGTGTTATTATCAAAACCTATAACACAATGTTAATTTGGGTTCTATCCATTGCGTTTTTATAAGAACCTATAACACAATATATGACACAATGAAGATGGTGTTATATCTGGGTTTTCTATAAATTGTGTTATTAGTTCAGGTCATTGTGTTTAATATGTTATTCATTGTGTTTTAATATGTTGTCCATTGTATTTTAATAATTTGTTCAATTTTTTATTATCTTTGTTCATTGTGTTTTACTTTGTTGTGTATTGTGTTTTTAGTTTGTTTTTTATTGTGTCTTCATCCGCTCTCCATTGTGTCTTTTATCTGTTGTCATTAATTGTGTCTTTTATCTGTTGTCATCAATTGTGTTTTTATTTAGTCTGATACTTATTGTGTTATATGTTATCGCCATTGTGTTATACGTTATGGTCATTGTGTTTTAGTATGTTGTCCATTGTGTCTTTATTTGTTGTCATTGATTGTGTTTTTGATCTACTTTACATTGTGTTTTACATCTTGTCCATTGTGTTATTATCAAAACCTATAACACAATGTTAATTTGGGTTCTATCCATTGCGTTTTTATAAGAACCTATAACACAATATATGACACAATGAAGATGATGTTATATTTGGGTTTTCTATAAATTGTGTTATTAGTTCAGGTCACTGTGTTTAATATGTTATTCATTGTGTTTTAATATGTTGTCCATTGTGTTTTAATAATTTGTTCAATTTTTTTATTATCTTTGTTCATTGTGTTTTAGTTTGTTGTGTATTGTGGTTTTAGTTTGTTTTCCATTGTGTCTTCATCTGCTCTCCATTGTGTCTTTTATCTGCTGTCATTAATTGTGTCTTTTATCTGTTGCCATCAATTGTGTTTTTATTTAGTCTGATACTTATTGTGTTATATGTTATCGCCATTGTGTTATACATTATGGTCAGTGTGTTTTAGTATGTTGTCCATTGTGTCTTTATCTGTTGTCATTGATTGTGTTTTTGATCTACTTTACATTGTGTTTTACATCATGTCCATTGTGTAATATAGAACTGGGTTTTTGAATTTTTTTTTTTTTTAAATATAACAATATGGTACTCATATTAAAGATAAAAAACGCTCGATTTTATGGTATAATTTTTTTTAAAAACAAATGATGTATAAAAAAGTTACGGACGTTTAAAAATTGGGGGGGGGATAACATGTGACTTGCATATGCATATTCTCTTTTCTCTTGTAGACAAAATTACCCTTTCCATTTAATTACTCCTAGGACACTTGTCATCCTCTGATGACTTCTTACACTTCTTATTTTTAAATACTTTGTATTATAACTCAACCCCAAATTTGTAAATCAAATGTAACTCAAGATTTATGAATATATACGTTAATGTGGGAATTATTTTTCTCATATTTTATTACTATATTAAAGCTGATTATGACAACACATATGACTAAAAATTAATATATTGTATTAAAATTGGAATTTCTTTTATTATAAGTTAGTAGGATAAGGATAAAAAAAATATTTTTAAGTAAAACATAAGTAAAATAGTAAGATTAAGCAGAAAATGTCATGTGACATTAATTGGAGTCTTTTATTATAAGTTAGATTCTTTATTGTTTATTGGGTTGTTTGTGTCCTATGGTCAAAAACAATAGATTCATCGTACTTTTTTTCCATGATTCTTCGAATGCGATAAGTTCTATATGTTATTGTGGTGTAAGACCACCCAAATTGCACTAGACGACGTATGGCCACCATCTCTTTTCCATGTTGGAAGCTTCGTAAACAAATAGTCATTCTCTCTTCCAGTGGCGAAGCTAGCCCATTTACTTAGGGGTATCCAAAAAAATAAAAATTTATCGTTCAATCATACAATAATAAAAAAAAAATACCGTGCAATCAAAGGACAAGAAAACTCACAAATCACAATAGCACCCTGGTCAACAACGACGATTTCAACAGGGACGATCAGCGCTGGCTTCTGGTCGGCTTATGTTTGACGTTTGGTTTCCAGTTGCCACCCATAGTCAAAAGGTTTATTTTATTGTTTTGGGTTTTAGGCTAAGTTTTATCATTTACCAATTGGGCCTCCTTTTCAATTATATTATTGTTAATTTGGGCTTACTTTATCATTTGAGCTTAAATATTCTACAAGTTTTGGGTTGTAAATGGATTGGACTTATAAAAAATTGGCATTTAAATAATATCAAGTATACTTTTTTTTGTGAGGGGTATCCTTCGTATTTGTTTAGGAGTATCCTTTGTATAAACCAAAAAAAATACACCACGAATGCAGTGTTGAGTCGTAGCCCGTGCTACCCCTCTTATAACACTAGCTCTGCCCCTGCTCTTTCCTCCCCTCTCATGTTCCCCTCCTTGATTCTCATGATAGTAGAGATGGATTTTTCATCATCTAACTGAAAGAGAAAACTAAAAAAATAAAGTCGTGATATGCCCAAATGGATATTGACGCATGTTTTACATCAGTGAAAAAGCATAAAAACAAACGCCGGTTATGATACCATTGATATAGGTACGATATTGTTCAATCGAAATTGTTTAGATTCGTCACGTAACAAAACTCATATAGTTTACAATAAAAAATACGTTTTTTTAATATTGTTACGAGCACTCGTATAGTTTACAATTAGAAAAAAAATATGTTGTTTTGAATACAAAAATTAAACATAGCTGCAGAGTTAGATTTAAAATAAAACGTGAACATAAGAAAGTTATTAAAAATCAAACTAAATGATGAATAACGTATTATTAAAAAAATAAAAAAGAATACCTAAAAAATCTAATCACTGTTCATCACAAATTCATATTAATATGTGTAATGTGTAATAATACAAAAAATAAACATATCTGCGAAGTTAGATTTAAAAGAAAACGTTAAAATAAAAAAGTTATTAAAACGTACAAATGACCTGGAAAAGTTAAAAACACGGTGGTATTTTCGTAATTATATTAATCATAATTACCCTATAAAATCATTTTAGAGTAATTTTGATAATTACCACACGAGTAAAATAATTACGAATGTCACCGCGTTTTTTACCTTTCCACTTCATTCGTATGTTTTGTACGATAAGATACTTTGTATTTGATCTGTCTATATATTAACGACCAAGAAAGATCAAGGAGTTGACCTAATATAAACAAAATTGTGATGAATATGATCCTTACAATTGTAAATGATCTATTAGTGTTCTACTCAAAATTCTATTTATTGTTATGGAATATACGAAGGATGTTTGTGCCCCGTAATTTGTGTTACTTAAACAACGTGTGAGGTCGAATACAAAATTCTTAGAAAATGGTAATCGTTGGAACAAACCGTTTGGCAATATCTCATTGTCAATTTGAGCTCCATTATTATTTTGATATTTCACCAACTTCCTTTCTTTTTCACCCAAATCTTGCATTTGCATGCAACCAAGAATTTTGCGGTAGGTTTATTTTCAACCTGTTTGCATTCACCCGTTGAAGGTGAATGTGGGTATTCACCGGTTGAAGGTGAATGTAGGTTGAAAATAAATCTACCAGTCTCTTGTTTGTTTTTAGAATGGATGTGTTACGAAATGATATGATCATCCGTATAAAAAATAATCAAGGTAGGTACTTAGTTGCACAACAAGATGAAGAATCTGTTTCAAAATCGCGAGATGGTTCAACAAAAAATGCACAATGGACAGTTGAGATATACGATGAGGAATCTTTATACTTGAAAAGTTGTTATGGAAAATACCTAACCGCGTCAAACCAGCCTTCTATTCCAGGATTGATTGCTAGAAATCTTAGAGTTACACAAACTCAACCTGCAAAAAGAAATACTTCCCATCGATGGTTACCCGTGAGTCAACCTGACCCTCGAGAACCAAATTCGATGTGGTTAAAAACACCTCATAGCAGCTACTTGCGTTCACATTATGGACCACCCCCATTAGGGAACTTGATTACGCATGACCCTATTTGGAAAGATACACCTAACCCGCGTAACAAAAAGATTTTGTGGCATATTGAGATCGTTGACTCACCTTCAAATACATTGAAAAATTCCATATCTGTAATGTCGAAAATGTTATCTAGTTTGAGATCATTCGTCTCAGAAAAACAAAAAGACAAGATGAAGAACAATGGCATGAAGGTTGAGAAAGAAAAGGGGAGAGCTTCTAAGTACGTATCATCACATAAATTTAATTGCAAAACCTTTTGAACAATGTGTCATTTATGTATAGTGTATGCCTTTTGTATCTCAAAATGAATTAGACTCGACAATATATGTACATGTATGCCCAAAGCCCAACCATGTGAAATGGAATTTTCTATTCGTATTATTACATGTATTTAGTTCCTATTTATATTATTAGGGGTTGAGCAAGTTTAGGTCCGGACCGAAAATAATCGAGAACCGAACCAAAAATATACCCAACCGACCCGAACCCAAGTACCTAGGTATTTAGATCGGTTCCAATTTTTAATATAAAATCGGGTCGGGTCGGTTCTCGGTTCTTTTCATGATGAAACCCGACTTGGACCTATGGACCGGAACCGACCCTATATTTAGGGTAGTGAATCGGTTCTGTATTTTATGTTTGATCGGTTCTCGGGTCGGGTCGGATATGTTGGAATTTTCGTGTAACTTTTAGAAATATAATTATTTGTCAGTTTGTCAAACAAATTGAACGCAGCGGAAAACGGGAAAACATGTACACGAGGTTCGGTTTTAAACCGATTCCACCAGTGATCTCACTACAATCAAAATAAGTTATATAAAATGAAAGAATCGTGACATCCAAGAAAGACACATTGGTTCAACGAACGATCTCGCTAGATGATCGTTGACCACGAAATTTGATTTGTTCGTTTGAAACGATTTCAAACGAAACCTAAATCTAAAGAAAATAAAGTTCAAAACCTTACCTTATGCGTAATCAAAGAAACAAATGATTTGTTTGTACAAACGAATTAGAACTTCATGAATTGAATTGTTGCTCCTCTTCTTGTTCTTTTCGGCAGCCAATCCCAAAAACCTTTTTTTTATGAACAGCAATAGTACGAAGTATATATCTCTATATATGCTTCAAGTTATATTAACTAATAAGATTCCTTTTGTAAGCATACAAGCTATTAATAAGATTCCTTTTGTAAGCATACAAGCTATCATCAATTAAAGTTCCGTATATCTTATAATTGAGAGTTATATTGTAATGAGTATATGTCAAAGTTAAATATAAAAGATATACATATATATCTTTTATTTTAAACAAATTGTATTCTAAACACAACTCCTTCATAATTATCTCATAATTATAACAATTATCTCTCCTTTTAATTATCAAGATAATTAACAATATATATATATATATATATATATATATATAATTTATTATAATTAACAAATTAATTATAATATTAAATCCGGCTCTCCGTAATTATTCTAAATAATTACCCGTTTCTTTTATTACGCTTATTATTTCGTGATCCGGTGATTAACGATTAAAACACCGTTACATGTTCGTTGCCCAAAGTGTAACTCTTTGGGTCGTACCTTGACGACAACATTGAATCTTAATCGATAATTGAACATTATATCCAACAGGATAATGGTCGGGTAGGGTCGGGTTTTTCCTTTTGTTCACCCCTATATATTATACCGAAACCGATGCATATGTATGTATATGTCATCGGTATTATATGCTTGTTATAAGGTGTTAATGAAAACTTGAATGAGATTTTATAAAGTACCTACTATAAAAGCTGTTAATGAAAACTTGGGCTTCCAAATATTGACATGGGTTTTTAAGGCCCAAAAAAGGAATTAAGGCTGATATGTGATAACTATAGGTGGGAAAACCCCGGGTACGAAACCAAACCCGACCAAAATACATAAAATCGGGAATTTTTATACCTCGTTATTCCATACCTGAAACCAAGCATAGTTTTGTCAATAAAAAAAAACTAAAACGATCGCATAACCGTAATTTTACACCGGGGGCAAAATCGTAATTTGACGGGAAAAAACAAAAGCGATAATAAAACTGTAAATTTAAACTGAGGGCAGAATTGTAATTTAGCTAGGAAAAAAAACAAAACTAATGACAAAACTATAAATTTAAACAGGGCAAAATCGTACTTTTGCTGGACCTGCTTGGCACTATTGGTCGTCACCTATTTTAACTAATAATAGTGAAACACTATTCCCTGCAGAGGCGGAACCACAAGGGGGTCAGGAGGGTCCATTGACCCTCCGGACGGCCAAATCTCAGTTGACCGGAGTATCCAGGACAAGAAATGTTTCAGTAATTTGACCCTCCAACAATGTCTCTTGAGTCTTGAGAGTAGTACTGTGAAGTAAGAAAGTGAAACATATGAATCAACAAGTTTTTTTCCGGCTTTCCGGTGGGCTCCTCTCTGATTTCCGGTTATCTTCTGCGTAGAGAAAAGATGATTTATTAAAAGATTTAAAAAGTAATATTATATTATTTGTGGTACACTTTGTTTTGTGTGCAGGAAAAGTGAAAGAAATTGAATGTGAATGAGAATACTAGATAAAATTTACAACACAAAGTTATTTACTATTTAATAAATAGTTTTTCTTCGGTAAAGTTTCTATTTTGTTTTATATTTTAAACTTTTTGATTACATTAGATATTTAGTTACTTTATATACTTATTAATTTATTTGATATAGAGTTTATTTTTTCATATTTTTTATTGTTTTCCAAAAATATATATAACTAGTTCATTATATTGTCCAAAAATAAATATAACTTAGTTCATTATATAGAGATGCTTTTTCGAGAAAATACTTTAGCTAACATATTCAACCCAAACTAAATTATAGGATAGTTAAATTATTGGAATGTTATTGTTGGTGATCCAACGTTGAGTAATGATGATTCGGTTAATATTCATGAGGAAGTAAAGAGATGGGCAACAAGCCGACAACTCTTAATAAAAACCTTTCGCAACCAAAAATTCCTAAGAAGATTTTGGTAGACGCCTAAAGAAACTTGATTTGATCTTTTTGGCCGGTTGGAATGTAGTGCACCGAAAGGAATTAGTAAACACCAGCGAACGCAGAAAAATATGATTCGACCCCTCAATTAAAAAGTTCTAGAACGTAGAAAAAATATGATTCGACCCCCCAATTAAAAAGTTCTGGTTCCGCCACTGATTCCCTGCTATTGTTTTTATTGTTATAGTAAATAAATTGGTTTAAATTTCAAAATAAGTACACCCGTCGACTATTTATGATTTCTTCTAAAGTTCTAGAATTACAATAATTCAAAGTTCAAAACAATGAGAAAATGTCGAAGACTTATTAATCAGTATTTAAGAAAATGGAATATTCAAAGTCCTGAGCTTGGACTACGACTCCAACTCCCACCTAATCCACTTACAACTAAACATCAAGTCGCGTTTCATTTTTTTTTTTATTTTTTTGTTAAAAGAATAAAAAACGACTTGGAATATTTGTCTTTAAAAGTATAAGTTAGTATAGCTTTTAAGCTTTTGTTGTCCTTGATGGGAAAATTACAAAAATAGTTTAACAGGAATATGACTAAAATAAATAAAAAATATAACAATAGTTGCTTTTCTACCCTACAAGAATGTTATTAACGTTGCCACTTTTAGGGTAGGGCTGTTCATGAGCCGAGCCGAGCCGAGCCAGGCCAAGCTCGGGCTCGGCTCGATTATAAACCGAGCTGGCTCGGCTCGGCTCGGATTTGAAACCGAGCTGAAAATCTAAGCTCGGGCTCGGCTTGGTTTTAAACCGAGCTAGCTCGGCTCGGCTTGGTTTGACTCGATTTTATAAAAAAAACTAATATATACCTCTTAAAATTTAATAGCCTAAAATATTATTCAATAATTTAAAAGAATATATTCAAAATAAGTTCAACCTAATACAATTCAAACCAAAATCAAGTTTGACAGCGCAAAATAAGTTTTAATTTCAATAAAATACAATATTAGTTCATTAGTATGGTAATCAGTCTTCAAATATGCCATAAATATCAAATTACAAACCTATATACATGTAAATAATAATTAGTTTTTTTGTAATATATTATAATGTTTATAAAATTAAAACTTATTATAAGTAAAATAATTCGAGCTAAACCGAGCCGAGCTACAAAGCGAGCCGAGCCGAGCCGAGCTAGGCTCACTTTCTAACCGAGCCGAGCCGGCTCGGCTCACTTTTAAACCGAGCCAAATCGAGCGAGCTTTTTCCGAGCTAAATCCGAGTGAGCTTCGAGCGAGCTACGAGCCGCGAGCTTTTTGAACAGCCCTATTTTAGGGTGAGCGTAACTCTGTTTGATTATGTTATGCTAAAACTAGACTTATAACTGATATTTTGCATTTTAGATTTTCATAAATGATTGGTTTTGGTTATCGACCATTCACTTCGTTTGGTAATTGGAAATGATGGTTTGGTTACAGTTCCTTTAACTACCGGTTAACCGTTGATTTCGTACATGAGTGGGTTCAAGTTAGTTCTAGCTAATAAATCCAATTATATATTTGATCAAATACCTATAGGGAAAAATAAATGCCATAAAAATTAACTAAATTTGCCAAGTGTTTCAATTAAGTTATTGAAACATTTTTTTGTCTGTATAAAGTAACTAAACTTTATTTTAGTGTTCTAATAGTGTCTAATTACTATATCATTAAGTTACCTCTTTTTTTTCTTTTAATGCTTATTTGGATGTGAATATTATTTATATTAGAAAAACATATTTTTAAACCCTAAAAAACTAGCCTAGGTTTCAATTTTAATCATCCATTGATCTTGGCTGTGAATGAAACATCAATCCTTCAACCTTCAAGCAAGACTTCGACGACAGAAACCCATGAATCTTGCAACCAGGTTGGTTTTTTTATGTTATTGGCATTCTTTAATCGGAAACCCTCGACCAATTACCCATTTAGAGATAAACTAGTTGATGCCCCACCCGCGTTGCGGGACGATGGCCGAATAGTTCTCAATCAATTAAAATAACACTACTATAATTTTGCTAGGAAAAAAAAGTAAAACGATAATAAGACCGTAATTTTGGGCCTAGGGCAAAACCATTATTTCTTAGGATTAATGAGCGAGTGTTAGGCAGCTCCTTGAGACAAAAAAAAATTAAATCGAGTGAACCAATTAAAACAAAAAAGTTTTATAGTTTTGCTAAAAAAACTAAAACGATGGGAAAAACATACTTTTGAACTCAGAGCGAAATCATATTTTTATTTTAGGGATAAAATCGTAAATTAAATGGACCAATGGGGGTGTGGCAGGTAGCTGCCGTCATGACTGTAATTTTACACCGGGGGCAAAATTGTAATTTAGCCAGGAAAACAAAAAACGATGGAGAAAATGTAAATTTAAGTTGAGGGCAAAATCGTAACTTGCGTGTGAGAGAAAAAAACTAATGGCGAAACTGTGAGTTTAAACGGGGCAAAATCGTTATTTTGAACCACATGTAAAATTGAAATGTTTAGCTAAGCGTGAATTTATTTTCAAGTGGGGGTAAAAACATAATTTTGAACAGATTGCAAAATCGTTATTTTAAGGAAAAGAAACTAATGGTAAAACTGTAAATTTAAACGGGTCAAAATCGTAATTTTGAATCGAGGGTAAAATTGAAAATTTTAGCTGGGAGCAATAGCGTAAATCTATTTTTAAGTGGGGGTAAAAACAGAATTTTGAACTGATGACAAAATCGTAATTTTAAAGCGGGATAAAATCGTAAATTTGTTGGAGCGATAGGGGAGTGCCAGGCAGCTGCCTGACACTATTCCCTTTGCCGCCCATGTCACCCAATAGATGAAAAACAGTCATCCATTTCACCCAATAATTGAGAAGCACTATTACCGGCCATTGATTTTGTATACGTTGAATAATACAATAGTAAATTGCCAAAATGGTCCCTGAGGGTTGGTCACTTTTGCTACTTTAGTCCAAAACTTAAACATTTTGAATATGGGTCCCTGTGGTTCCGTTTTTATCGCCATTTTTAATCCAAAATCAAAATTTGATCATTTTTCAGTTAACATCTAGCTTTTTTGTCTTTTTCTTCTCTTTTAATGAAGGTAAAATGGTGTTTTAAAGTTTTCTTATAACAAATTAAAAAAATCTGATCACTTTACCCTTCATTAAAAGGGAGGAAAAGACAAAAAAAAACTGGATGCTAACCAAAAAATCTAATCAGATTTTGCTTTTGGATAAAAATGGAAACAAAATTGAAACCACATGGATCCAGATTCAAAAGATTTGAGTTTTGGATTAAAGTGGGAAAGTGACCAAATCTCAGGGACCAGTTTGGCAGTTTACTCTAAATACAATTGCAGTAGTTCGTACCTAATCTTAAAATCAAAAATCAAAATTGGATTTGTTCGGTGTTTGAACATTGATTAATCAATCGGGTAAAATTTTGTTGTTAATTTTATTTGATTGGTCACTCTCCAATAGGGCTGGCAAATTATGTCTTCTCGGGTTTAACAGATCTCTGACGACACGTATAACACAAGTATTAAATATGAATATAACTCGTTTAACTACTTGATATCTTATGTTTATAACATAGTGTCACACCCCAACCGATGGCGGAAACATCGGGGCATGACACTGAGCGAAACAGATTGTCCAGAAGTTTCCATAACAATTATCATTACCAATCAATTTAAAGTAACATGTCTCATACCATGTCTCAAAAGGTAAACAAATTATTACAGACAAAATCTAGGCTCAGATTTCATTTGTACAGACAACTATTTGTTGGCCACCTTATTCTAGCCTCGATTTCCTAGCAGATAAGCATCCTAAGCACCTGTCACATACGTTAAAATAAATTCAATACACATAGTGTAAAGGTGAGCATACAAGTTTGATAATAGCATAATAGAGTTCGAAATCGTTTACGATAACCAGCACGTACGCATAGTGAAATGAAGCACGTTAGCTATCGACATAGACCTATCGATACCAATGACTGCGGGTTGACTGCCCGAGGCAGTTCATAATACATGATCACCACTGTAATCCATGCAAATAATTGTCCTTAACAACCCCCGCGTGAGCGGGTGCTGAGTCCAAACTATAGTACTATCATTGCTAAGGCAGGTAGACAGCATTCCATGTGTAAACATAACAAACAAGCATTCATAAGGCCACATATAACATGCATGAATGATTAGCGTTTAAATAGTATTGAGTAGTGTGTTCGATGTGATTTAGATTAAGTAACGTATGTAACACCCAAAAGTGCGTAAAGCAAAAAGGGATCGAGTATACTCACAGCGTTGATGGATTGAAGGGAGCGCGTAGAGCGAGGTTAGCCTGAACAGTTAACGATAGCATAAAAGATAAGCGACGCACAAAACGAGAAAAGTACAAGCGAGTCGGACGGTAGTTCGATCGGATGGTAATCCGGTCAGACAGTCGGTCGTGCGAGTGGCAATCCGTTCGGACAGTAGTCTTCATCATGTTGAGACAACATAACTCTCGTTATTTGTTGGAAATTCTACTAGTACAACACCGGTTACAAAAGTTGAATAAGAGTAATGAATACACAATAATTGTACCAATCTTGATTCAAGCCGTATTTTTAGTGGGTCTTTCACACACATTTTGTAGCATCCTAGACTCGAGTCTTCATCATGTTGAGTCTTAAACCTTGATTTTTTACTGCAACAAAGACCATTCTAAAAAGGTGACGATTATGGTTGAGGATCGTGTTTAACACATGGCCCTTAAAATCAGGGGCGGAGACAGCATAGAACCAGCCATAGCACGGGCTACGGCTCAAAGTCGTGTTCGCAGTGTTTTGCAGTGTTAATTTTTTGTTTTTTTTCGATTTTATATAAAGGATACCCCTAAAAAAATACGAGGATACCCCTATAAAGGATTTTATATGAATACACCGTAATTTTTTTTTTGGGATACCCCTGGTGTTAAAGTCTAGCTCCGCCACTGCTTAAAATAGATTTCACGTATTCTCTCAGACGGTCTGTTTCCCAGGGTACAACAACCGGAACAGTATGTGTACTGCCGGAGATGACTCTCGCACCCAAGAATACACCGAGTATAATGGTGTTCTAAATTATGTGGAAAAATATAAAGCTAAGTTGGTGATTAAAGAATTAGAGAGTAATATTCTCTGAATTCTATAAAACTTTGTACATGAATAAATTTCTCTAGTATATCTCTTTCATCTTATATTTCTATATATTTTTCTTTCTTGTATACAACAAAGTGTCATAAGGTTTCTTTTTATACTCAAAACTAAAACTCCAGTTTAAAGATAATTATAACAATAAAAACCTACACTATAAATCAAATAAGAATTGATTTTTTATTCATGACATGTTAATGTCATATTAAATAAAATAATAAGACCTAATAAAAACCTTCATCATGATTCTTGAATAGAAATTAAAAGTCATAAAACCACCAATTTATGACAAAGATGAATTTATACAAGAGTCCAAAGTTTAGAAATATTGACTTCAACCACTCAACTTCGAGCACCGATATTCCATTCATCTTAGCTCCATTTTGGACATAGTTTGATTCGTTATGATGCTCTTATTTTATAGAGAAAAATGCCCGGATAGTCCCTGTGGTTTCACCTTTTTTCACCTATAGTCCCTATCTTTCTAAAACTACTTGAATAGTCCCCAAGGTTTTCCGTTTTGTTCTCGGATAGTCCCTGTGTCTAACTTCAATTACTTTTCTCTGTTAAGTGGGTGTTGAAATGACCAAAATGCCCTTTCCTTAAAAGGCCAAACCATAGGGACTATCCGGGCACCTTCTCTTTGTAAAACCCATCCACCCTTCATCTTCAACATTAAGAAACCCTAACCCTGCTTCTCTTTAAATCCACTACCAAACACCCCCTACCTCTTGTTTTCCCTACCGACGAGCACAAGGGAGTCCGACTGGACTCCGGTGACGGGTCTAATTAATCGGCCGGCAAGACACCCCAAACACTTCCCCTCGTCGACAAAACGGACCACCACCGTCCGGTGGTGGTGAGCGATGGCTGCGGAACCAGAGAGAAAGAGAGAGAGAGAGAGAGACCGAGGAGAGGGAGAGAGATGGTTGACGACGTCGCCGGTGGGATTCTGCATTCATGAGTTGGATATGTGTTCATTATTCTGACCAAAAGGAGTCAAGGGTATAAGATTCTTATAAGTATTCATACACTCACCAAATAGGTAGTTTTGAAGCCCCTGAATCATAGAAAAAGGAAAAGAAAAGGAGTCAAGGGTATAAGATTCTCAATCCGACAACCACCACAAGAACCCATCAAATTCACCCTCTTCGTCATCTGTAAACTCGCAAGAAAAACCCATCGCAACAACCCTATGTCATCCTTGATTCCTCATCTCCCTTTTAGATCTGCTACGGTTCAGTCAAGTCACAACAATCGAGTACTAATCTGGTGTCGGATGACGACGGTTGACGTTTGATGACGGGTTATCGGTTGCAGTGGTGGTTGTCAGAAAGTGGATGGAGATTGGGGTGGTTGGTGGTGGCAGGAAGGGGGTGGCAAGTGAGTGGTGGTGGTGGGGAAAGGGGAGGCTGGTGATGGCAGGAAGGGGGTGGTAAGTGGGCGACAGTGGTGGGCAACAGTGGTGGGTGGTGGTGGCAGGCAGGAAGTGACAAGCAGGTGGTGGTGGCTGGTGGGGGGTCTACAGATTGAGACAGTTAAGAGAGTGACAGAAAGAGATTTGAGATAGAAAGAGAAAGAGAAAGAAGGTTCATGTGTGATATAAATATAATGTAGAAGATGCTCGGATAGTCCCTATGGTTTGGCCTTTTAAGGAAAGGGCATTTTGGTCATTTCAACACCCACTTAACAGAGAAAAGTAACTGAAGTTAGACCCAGGGACTATCCGAGAACAAAACGGAAAACCTTGGGGACTATTCAAGTAGTTTTAGAAAGATAGGGACTATAGGTGAAAAAAGGTGAAACCACAGGGACTATCCGGGGATTTTTCTCTATTTTATAAAACTTTTATGCAATCACATTCATTAATGTGATTGTTACTTTTCCTCAATAGGATCTTACTGAGAATGTCTACTTGGATGATCACCCTCATCCAAGTTTCTAGGTCTGAACTCTTTTTTAAATTTGTTATTCACGACTGTGAATAATGCGTATCACCCACCCAATGTATCTTGGGAACATCATCCTGGAAGGGTATCCCATCGAGGATTTCCCAAACCTTGAATTCCCGTATGCAACTGTCATTCATTGTGTGAATGTTGCATACAACCATTCGTACAATTATTTAAAGCGTGCACCTCAGTGATACTCACCCTCATGGGTTTTCATTGTCGTTCGACCTTTTATTCTGTATCATAACTTCATTTAGGTCCTTAGTGAGCAGGCCCTACTTGTCATACTTCCGACCTTTCCACCATCACGTCGGTAGATCATTAGATTCTTGCCATCTTCAGATGCGGGCCTCGTACTATTGAAATGTTCAAAATATTTGTAATGTCACAATTAATATAATACAAGGTATTCTATAATACTTGTTAACACAAGCAGTTCACTAACCATGTCGGTCTTTTACCAGTTCATTTGGGGTAACGTGCGTTCACATGATAGCCCTAGGTGTTTTTCACAACAAATTTCAACCATGCTAGACCGTTATTATTCATAATAACTTACCGGACCATGTGACCAAGTCTTTAACTGAACATTTAAATCTCTTAAACCTAGAGCTCTGAATACCACTTATAATACTCTATCAAGTTTATACCGGAAATCTTACATATTCGAACAATTTGGTCCCAGATACATACATACATATATATATATATAGGGGATGGATCATGAGAAAACTAGTTTAAATGAGAAAACCAAAAAAACTAACTAAAAAAGCCTAAAAAACGTACCAATTTTTTTACAATTTTTTATAAAAAAAATCGCTATTTTTTATGTATGGAAAAAAAATTTCAAAAAAAAAATTGTTGTATTGCACATGTGCACTAATACGGATACAATGCACATGTGTAGTACACATATAATGCACATGTGCAGTACAAAAAAAAAATTTGTAAAAAAAATTGGGTATGTTTTTTAGCTTTTTTATAGGTTAGTTTTCTAGTTTTCTCATTTAGATGTAGTTTTCTCATTATCCTCTCTCTCTCTCTCTCTCTCTCTCTCTATATATATATATATATATATATATATATATATATATATATAACTAATACCACTTGTAGGGGGAGGTTCATTTGAGAATAAAATTTAATTGAGAACAAAAGTAACAAAGGGTATAATTGTAAAATATTAAGTAGTATTTTTTTCATCTCATTTTACTATCTTTAAGTAATTAATTACTTATAAAGACTATTATTCTCTACACTAATTTTTTTACTACGCACATAAAAAGTTATCCTACACATTTCGAAAATTATCCTACACATATTTAAATTTATCCTACACAACTCGCAATTTATCCTACACACCTAGTAATTTGTCCTACACTCTAAAATAATTTTTTTTGAAAACATATATATCTTGAAAATAAGTTATAAATTTAATGTAGTTAGTTATTAAATAAGAAAACTAGAAATTAATGATCTATGTAAGTTTACAAATATACCCTTACATTAAAATTAAATGCAAATATTAAATAAGTAAAATGAAGCATTCCTATTGGTTGAAACTTCTTCTTTTTTCTTCTTACCAAATTTTTCTTCTCATTTGAACCCTCCACTACCACTTGTAATACTCTATCATGTTTATACGGGAAATCTTACATATTCAAACAATTTGGTCCCCGATACATATATATATCCTATATAAAACTAATAGCTTACGAGTCTGGTTTAACTGATAACACATACGAACTGACATGACGCATTATCACATAAATAAATTACAGTCCAAAAATAATAAGGTTTAAGACTCAAAAACTTTGTCAAGCGTGATCATGCTTTTACTTTCTCGAAAGGTTGTTCCCAAGGAAATGGTGGATTGAGAGTGTTAGGTTCTTCGCGTGCTTGGTCGTTCGTCTGGTTCTCGCCTTTATGAAAAATAGCCTATCATAAACACTAAAAACTACAAGTGTTTAAGTTAAACGGTCAAACGCGTTTAAAATTAACAAAGAAAACAATTTCGCTGAAACAAGGTGCCCCCCCGCGCGTCGCGGAGGGTTAATGTGTCTCCCTCGCGAGGCCCGAGGGAACACTTTTCCAGAAAGTTTGAAGAACTGGCAGTTTTCACCTCGGTCCGAATTTTTGCCAAAATTTCACGGTTTTGCACCCAACTTCAAGTTTACAATTTTTAGGACTTTCCTCTACATTTATAGGTTTAAAACCATGATTCGAACCCAAATCCTTTAGTTTTTCAAATCCTCCTTTTGGTTTGAAGTTTATTACCCAACCGACCCGTTAGGAGGCATTATGCATTCTAGTTCATGCCTCCTACTTTCTTACCATGTTTTTCATCATTTCTTCCAACCAAAATGTCACACCCCAACCGATGGCGGAAACATCGAGGTGCGGCACTAAACATTCAGATTGCTCAAAAGTTTCCATAACACTAGATATTTCAATATAGGTTTAATCCATTTTATAATAACTGTCTAAAGCATCAACCACGAAATATCAAATTACAAACCATCAAGTATTATTTCAAAAGTTTCTAAATTATCTAGGGTGGGTTTCTAGCAGCATCCTAGCATGTTGCTTGAATCCAGCATCCTATCAGCCTGCAACATGCATTAAAATAATGTCAATACAATAATGTACTGGCGATTATACAAGTTTGAGTATATAGCATAGTAGTTTAAAAGACTCGTATCCATCATGTAAACATATAAATAGTTTCAGCCATGCTAGTGTACGCAGTCAAAGTGATAGCCCAAGTGTCCCAATGCATTACCACTTTCCCAAGTCTCAAGGAAACCAAACAGAATCCTCCTAACAATACCCCCGAGAATAATGGGGAGGTGCATTCTCCTATAGCGCTACTATTGTTAAGGCGGAACTACTCACAAGGATTAAACGTTCACATAGCATAAAGAATCAAGAATCCAAAAGTATCAAGTTTCACATTTACAGAGGATAGAGTTAGATTTCAAATAGTTTCAAGTTTCAAGTTTCATAGAATACATGTTGCATCCCCAAAGTTTAAAGCGAAAAGGGATCGAGTATACTCACAGTGGGTGCTAAGTATTGACACCTAATAATTGGATCAAAGGGAGCTCTGAGATTAGCCTGATTATAGATTAACAGATAAGCGTCAGACAGAATATCGAGAATCGTGCCAAGTGTCAGATCAGTCTCCCGATTGGATGGCCATCCGGTCGGATGACTTGTAGGGTAGGCGGATCACCATCCGATCGAATGGTCATTCGATCAGTGAGTGAGTTTCCAAAACTGTTTCGAGTGTAAGCTTCAAAGTTTAAGGTTCTGATTTAATAGTTTAAGTGTTGAAGTTTTACTGAGAAGAACCCACCTGGTCGGACGGTCATTCGATGGGACGGCCGTCCGATCGGATGGTCGTTCGTCCCTGGTGTTCTTGTTTATTTGAAATGTTTGCAGGATTTCAGAGTTTGAGTTTAATGATGACGACATGGTAACGTATCAAGACAATGGAAAACTCATCAAGGCCCAGCCTGTCTGATCGGATGGGAATCACCCCGTCCGATCAGGTATCTGTTCTTGATGGTATTCATGTCAGAATCCGTAATCCGACCGTCTTCTCCGGCGATGATCCTTTTCCAAGCCGACTCCAGACTAAGTAACGAGTCTATAGTCCGTTTGGGTCAGGATTCCACCGATTCACATAAAAGTTTGAGAAGACTTGAAGAAATATCATGAAATTAATCAAAAGTTTTTAGTTTATGATTAGATTGCAGAAAACGTGTAAAAATCTAGTGAAATCCTTTGGATTTGGGCTGACTTTGATGGAATGACGTCATACTCACTGAACCGAGATGACATCACCTCCAAGGAGTACAGATTTTGAGGATTTCATAGTGAAAATCAGAGTTTCGACCGAGATTTAGATGAGGAATTGTGTAATGATCAAGGTTGTACAAGAATATAAGAGAAAACTTACAAGAATAGGCCTAGAATGGAAGAAGAGTGCCTTAGAATGGAAGTGCATGCGTCTGGATCGGAGGGGGCTATCACATCAGTGAAGAGAGATGTGACAGGTCCTATTTATAGTGTCAGAGGTGAGAAAAGGCGGTGCAAGGAGCTGGATCAGATGGATGTTTGGTCGAATGGCCCTCCGATCGGATGTCCATTCGGACAGTCCAATCCTTTCAGCAACTTTTCCGTCTTTTATTCATTTTGCGAGCTAGATTGAGCGTTGTGTTGCGTATTATGGTGTAATATTATTACATAACAAGATTGTATCATTAACACAAAAGTTTCCAAGTTTCCAAATTTACACAAGTGTCAAGTCTCTAGTTTCTTGTTCAACCAAGTCTCAAGTTTCACGAGTCTCATGAGTCAAGAATCAAGTATCAAGAGTCAAGCATCAAGTCTCAAGTATCTAGATTAAGTATCAAGAATCAAGTATCTAGAATCAAGTATCAAGAATCAAGTATCAAGAATCAAGTATCTAGAATCAAGTATCAAGTATCTAAAATTAAGTATCAAGAATCAAGTATCTAGAATTAAGTATCAAGTATCACCAAGATTCAAGTTTCATAGCATCGAGATTCACAAAGTATCATAAGTGTCAAGTTTCACATAGTATAAGGACTAAAAGGGACAAAAGCTAAAAGTTCAGGGACGCAGGGCGTTACACAAAACCTCAAGTATGGTTGGCTGCTCTAAGAAAAACCTTAACAATTCCATATACCTTCCGGTATGGCGAATTACCCAAACGACCCGTTACAAGACTTTACGCCTTTTAGTTCAAGTTTCCCATATTTATTTACAGGGAGGATTAACTCGATCATAGGACTTATTATCAAATCTACCCTTGAAAGTAGCTTACTTAAATGTAACACCCCGAAAACGGGTTTGATAGCCAAACCACGTTAATATTAATGAACGGGTGAAATACCGTTAGTGGTAAAATTTAACCCGGTGAATGTTAGGATTTAAATAAATAATCCTAAATAATAATTAAAAAGAAGAATAAACGTTTAGAGAAAACAAAGTTTGTAAGAAGCCATGGTTAACGGGACTTAAAATAAAACGGGTTATAATTTCCCCGAACCCACTAAGTTAACTAGGAATTTTTAACCTAGTTAGTAAAAGAGATAATGTTGGAATTAAGTAGGTTGTGACCTACTTCATAATTAACTAACAAAACAAAATAGAGGGACTAAAAGTGGCAAATTCGAAAGTGAGTTATTTAAAATAACTTAGACACAAAAAACACACACACAAGTGTGTTTCTGGTCGACATTTTCACCAGACAAGAAAAGGTTCTTCTCTTGAGCCCTAAATTACAAAGAAATGCTCAAATCAAAGAGGAAATCAAGCTAAAAATTGGGGCTTTTATTAAATTCGTGATCACCAAGTCATGGGGATCACAAGGTATGTCTAATTTTGATATTTGGTGATGATTATGATTTGTCATGAACACTCATAAATCGGAATTTTGTGATGAATGTCATATGTATGAGTGATATAGGGTTGAATCCATGCCTAAGAACACACCCTAGTTGAAAGTTTGATGATTTAGTATAGAAAACTAGGAATTTGATGATTACCCATATATGAGCTAAGTGGGTTTTTAACTAAATAGTAAAAATGATGATATTCATGTGCTTAGAATCATCATATTTAATAGTTGAAACAAAATACTTGAACAATTTATAAGATTGAGTGAATACATGATTAGATTTGAAGTTTGATGTTAGTACTTGTTAATTATGCTAGAATTTAAGGATTTAGAACACTTAAATGGGCTGGAGAAATTTGATGTTTCGTGTTGCACACAAGGTGCTTGATGAAATGCTTGAACAAGAAAATATAACAAAGCTGATTGGGATTAAAAATTATTGGGCTGCAGTTTTTAAAAAATCATATAAAATCACTGGAATGACCTGTGAGGTTGAGCCTTATATGCTCAGAAAGCTATTGAAACATACTACGTTTTATATTTGAACTTGTTTGTTAAATTCTGATGTTAAACGGGTCAAAATAGTGTCCGAAGTCGGCTGAACTGTTTTGACAGCAAGCTGATTGGAAGCATTTTGACTTCTGAGCTGATTTTGCAAAAATCATAATTAATTCTAGGAAGCTCGGATTGAGCTGATTCTTTTTGGAATTGAAAGATATTTTAGTATTCTTCATTTCATCTTTGATCACGAAGGGCTAAATAAGACCGTAAAGTGGTCAAAAGAGTCGATTCAGCAGCTACATTGTAAAGTTGCTTCACATTTTATTGATAAACTTAATCCAAGGAAAGTTGTATTTTGTTCATACTTTGCCTTGTTTATAAAACAATGGTTTCATGAATATTAAGCATGTTATTTTGCTTATTGCAAGTATTTAAAATACCTACAAATAAGCTTGTCAACGAAGTTGTGAAAATGAGAAAAATAATGATTAAAGCATATAATACATATGGGTAGTTTGACTATTAAGAAAGTAAAACTGACCTATGATTTAGTTAAGTAAATTATATGCAAGAAAGCCCATAGGAAATGGTAGCCATAATATGAAATGACTAAACTAACCATTTTATGGGTAATATGATAGTTTGACTCTTGACGAGCTAGGTGAAGCTTGGAGGAGATGATCAAACGAGATAAAGACACGAGTAAGACTTCTTGGATGAAAGGTAAGTAAAGCTTACACCTATTTTTTATTATCATACGTATTTATTCTATAGGTGATAAATACAACAATAGATCATGTTCGAATTATGGGTTCCGACACGAAACGAAATGGGTCGGAACGAATAAAAACGTTTAGAATCATGATTAATGGTAAAAGAGGTAAAATGGTAATTTAGTCATAAATCGACTAAGAATTTATGAGTTTTCTTAAAGTTACCTTATAGCTTAACTAATAATGGAAAAAAAGGGTAAAATGGTAATTTAGTCACGTGATGACTAATTATAATCGAGATTAAAAGGATACCCACGGCGTAAGCCGAACTGGGTCAAATATGTAAAAAAAAGGGAAATTTCTATGGTAAAATCCGTAATGGGTCGGATGCGTGATTGAGTAATTAGAAACCATGATTTGTAATAAATATAATTGTTTGGTCGTATAGACCAAATGGGTCAAATGATGGTGATAACGTTATATGACCATATCGACTAATGTTGGTTGTTAAGTCATATGTTTACCGGAACGAATAGCAATTTGGATAATTGCGTCGTCATAGAATATTGAATTAATAATAGCAAGGTATAAACGGGTCTATACGTTGACTCGAGCCATGTACGCTTATATATAGATTTATAGTTAAAAGTGTTTAACTTCCCTTAACGGGTCAAAATGAGTAGATAGGTAAAATGGGTTAAGAATTCATAAGAAACCCGTAATTTGAACCTTGCATATTAGTAAATTGATATAACGTGATATGCATGATATTTTGAAAAGGTAATAAACAAGTTTGTTTGATAAATCACGAACGGGTCAAAAAAAGTGTCATAATTGAATTTCAAGCCGAGAGCTTGAGTTAAAATTTTGTGAATTTAGATGTCGGGTTTTCACTCCGTAAGATGGAGAATTAAATTACAAACGCGTAGGAAAAAGAATCGCGAAAAACGGACTTGTAGAATGAAAGTTATGCCAATTTAAAGTTTGAAATTTGTTAAAATTGAAGCTGGGCAGAAAATGCAGGTTCAGATATAAACATGCTGGAAACTGGTCTCCCCCGCGGCACGCGAAGGGGAAACAAGGTCCGGGCGTGACACGCGACATGCGTCACGGCACGCGACACATCTAGTTGAGTCTCTCGCGACACGCGAGAGACATAAAGGCTGGAAAAAAATTATTTTGGTTAATTGTTTGATGCGTAGAACTTGTTTAAACTTATATTTAAGTTATTAAAACTAACTTTTTGGTTGGTTTTGATCACAGGTGAATATCGAAAGTACCCGGACGAAGATCAAGCGACGAGAAAGAACCGAACATATGAAGAAGAAGCTTCCGCACGTTGTTTCGTTGAAATTTTTAAACGACAAACTAAACTACATTATGTTGTTCTAAACTTTAAATTGTAAAAGTTTTAATAAACCCGTACTTTGTAATGTATATGTGCTCTTAATCACATGTTTATTATCGTAAATTATACGAAAATCGTTAAATAATATTAAGGGTGTTACAAGTTGGTATCAGAGCTCATGGTTAAAGAGTAAAGTGTGTTCGGTTCGAAGCTTGATCGCAAATCCGGTAAGTACATGTATGTTAATGGTTTAGTATGATTAAAGTGTTGCGAACAACACATAGGGTTATCGTGTAATACACGTTACCTTAATGAAAATGATGGTATAGTTAACGAAATCACGTGCATTGACATGTATAGTAAAAAGCCTTGTATTACAATACGTGCGTTTATTAATGTCGAAATTACTAACTCTTGTAAGTATTTAGTTGAAGGATACTCACATCTGAAGATGGCGAGAGTGTAACAAGTGACGGACATGACAGAGGAACGGTCCGAAGTACAACAAGTAGAGTATGCTCATCAAGGACCTAAATCGCGTGATGACCGTGAACAAGGTTAATGACATGGAAAGCCCATTAGGGCAAGCATTACCAGGTGCACGCTTTTAAATTAAATCGCACAAATAGTAACATGCAACAAACATGTAGAGAATGACGGTTGCATACGTAGGATAAAACTTGGGGAAACATGAATAGGATATCTATTCAGGATGATGTTTCTAAGTGAAAACAAATAGAAACATGTGTTATTCACGATTGTGAATAACAAGACAATAATAGAAATAGTTTAAGTGAAAACTTGGACGGGAATAAATATCCAAGTGAATAATTCTCAATATAATACTATTGAAAAAAAGTAGCGATCACATTAATGAATTTGATGAGATAATAGCTAGGTAAAAAGGAAAACATTTTATATGTTCAAAGAATAAAACGGGTAAAACTAATATGTCACACCCCAACCGATGGCGGAATCATCGGGGCATGGCACTGAGCGAAACAGATTGTCCAGAAGTTTCCATAACAACCATCATTACCATTCAATTTAAATTAATATGTCCCATACCATGTCTCAAACAGTAAACAAATTATTACAGATAAAATCTAGGCAAATATTCTGTTCCGACAACTCAGATTTAAACATAGATAATTTATTTATTGGTTTCTAGGACCTCTTTTCCTAGCTTCGATTTCATCACAGCACAGAGAGCATCCTAGACCTTTCCTAGCCTCGATTTCACAGTGAGCTAGGCATACAAACAACCTAAACACCTGTCACATACGTTAAAATAAAGTCAATACATATAATGTAAAGGTGAGCACACAAGTTTGATAAATAGCATATAGAGTTCGAATTCGTTTACGCATAACCAGCACATACACATAGTGAAATGAAGCACGTTAGTTATCGACATAGATCCATCGATACCAATGACTGCGGGTTGACTGCCCGAGGCAGTTCGCAATACATGATTACCACCGTAATCCATGCAAGTAAAAGATCCTTAACAACCCCCGTGTGAACGGGTGCTGAGTCCAAACTATAGTACTATCGTTGCTAAGGCAGGTAGACAGCATTCCATATGTAAACATAACAAACAAGCATTCATAAGCCACGTATAACATGCATTAACGATTAGCGTTTCAAATAGTTTGAGTAGTGTGATAGTTATAGTTTGAATATTCGTGACGTATGTAACACCCAAAAGTGCTTAAAGCAAAAAGGGATCGAGTATACTCACAGCGATTGATGGATTGAAGGGATCGCTTAGCGAGTACGGTTAGCCTGAATAGATTTGATAGCATAACGATAAGTGAAACGTAAAACGGGAAACAAGTGTTGGGGAGTCGGACAGCTGGTCGATCGGAAGGTAGTTCGATCGGACGGCTGACCGTTCGGTTGACAGCCCGTGCGGTCCGCTGTCCGGTCGGTCGGTAGGCCGATCGGATGGCTGTTCGAGTGGATTGTTTCTTCCTTTGAAAAGGATGTGTTTGTGTATGATGGTTTGACTTTTGAAGTTTTCGTTGTAGCATTTGAAAACATTGAAGTACCTTTACCTTTCAGGTCGGTCGATCGGACGGCTGTTCGATCGGCCGGAAACTCGATCGGTTAGGCATTCAAATGAATTGCAATGTTTAGTCTTTGGATCGGACAGGTGTTCGATCGGACAGGTCAACTAGTCAAAGACTTTAATGAAGTATGGTGCAGTGGATTGGATAGTTGATCGATCGAATAACACAACTGCTGTTCGATCGGACAGCAGGGTGTCACCTGATCGGCCGGCTGTTCAATCGGGTGGCACTTCTAGTGCATTGAACATGTTGAAAAATCGATTAAGTATTGAAGCATAGTATCTCATGATCCGAAGAGTAATCCGATCGGACAGTAGTTCGATCGAATAACAGCTCGTTCGATACTAGTCTTCAAAATAAATTGATTGTGTGGGACCATGTGTTAGCCGATTGGCTGGCCAGTCGATCGGCTGACTATCCGATCGGCTGGCTGTCCGTTCGGACAGCAGTCCGATCGGTCAGCATCCTGACCTGATCAGCCCTTTCGTCTAACACTTGGTTGTTCTGCTTGTTTGTCGTTTTATCGAGGTATTTTGACAGCGAGTAAAACCATAGATGCCTCGTCCTTACTTGGTTCCCCGGGTCGGACAGGAATCACCCAAATCCAGTCGGTGGTCTGTTCGGAACGAAGTTTAACATTTAACTTGAAGTCGGTTAACCTTGTGGATATAATCCGGATCTTGAGCCATACAACCACCGAAGTGATTTGTAAACCGACTCAGGCTCTGTTTCTACCGGTTTGAAGTTATTGAGTGAAAAGAGTTGAAAGAAAGTTGGAAAATCCATCTTTCAATCCTTGTCACCGTGTATATGTTTAGATCTATGAAAGATCCTTGTTTGTTTATGTGGAAATCAGCTAGATCCAAGCTATTCTTGGTGGATTGAGGCCAAAACATGAAGTTCTTCAAGAACCCATGATGACATCATCCTAGAACACTTGAATCTTGATGATTTCACGGTTAAAAGTTCAGATTTGAAAGATAGAAAGGTGTAGGAGTGTGTATAGATCAAGAAAGTACAAGATTTAGGATGAAATCTTACCGGAAACGAGAGAAATCTGCGAAAAGGTGAGCTGAGCGTGCTGGTCGAACAGAGGTTTCCAAAAGTGGAAAAGGATGACAATGACAGGGGTATTTATAGGATGACAAAAGAGGAAAGTGTTGGCCGATCGGCCAGGCAGCTCGATCGGATAGCCTGTCCAATCGGACAGCAGTCCGTTCGGCTGGCTGTTCGATCGGCTGGGAGCCTGATCGATCAGTCGCACCTTTCTAGTGTTTCGCGCGAAGA
This sequence comes from Helianthus tuberosus, assembly GCA_030545235.1. Lineage (NCBI taxonomy): Eukaryota > Viridiplantae > Streptophyta > Magnoliopsida > Asterales > Asteraceae > Helianthus > Helianthus tuberosus. The sequence continues at coordinate 47,878,142 of CM060373.1, forward strand.
TTTTTGATATTTCGATTTCGATTGCGAGTGGTTCGATTCGATAGGGTTTTCTAGTCAAATTTCTTTCAGTCCCAAACACTCATATCTCGCATAATCTATTTTCCACCAATTATCATAGTTCGTTCACGATTCGAGTTCGATTGTACTTCGAGTTAGATTTCGAGTTTCGATTGAGTTCGCTTGATTATCTCAACACAACATAAATAAACATGCACAGGTAACACGTAAGGCACACACACACGTATAATAACAAGTAAAAGTACGTAGCTCGAGTTGCGATTTGATGTCGATTCGATTATCATAGCTTGATTATTAGTTGATTAACTTTATCGCATTGTTACTTCCTATCATTCACAGTCGTAGGTCGATTGAATAACGATTAACACACATCGATTATTGTCATTAACAACACTTACTCCACATAATACGAATTAAATAAAGAAATTCCTGCAAGTCAAGTTGCGCGAAATCAGTCATTGACTTAGACCTTGACTTTGACTTGTGAAAACACGGGGTGTTACAGCCTCCCCTTGTTTAGGGAATTTCGTCCCGAAATTAAGCTGAAAACTGTTCAACCGCCATGATTCACGTTTGAGAACTTTCTCTTTCTAGACTTTCTCTTCGAATAACTGCGGGTACTTAGCCTTCATGTCGCTTTCGAGTTCCTAAGTGAACTCTACGCCTCGTTTGCCTTCCCATCGGACTTTCACAATAGGAATGCGTGAGCGCCTGAGCTGCTTGGTTTGACGATCCATGATTTCGACAGGCTTTTCCACGAAGTGTAATGTTTCGTTCACTTGCAGATCATCGAGAGGAACATGTAAGTCGCGGTCGGCTATGCACTTTCGGAGGTTTGACACGTGGAAAGTCGGGTGGACGTTACTAAGTTCCTCCGGTAGTTCGAGTCTGTAGGCGACTTTCCCGATTCTTTCCAGAATCTTAAAAGGTCCAAGATATCGAGGCGCGAGTTTCCCTTTCTTGCCAAATCGGACTACACCCTTTCAAGGTGATACCTTTAGGAGTACGTAGTCACCAATGCCAAATTCACGGGGATTGCGCTTTTTATCGGCGTAACTTTTCTGTCGATCCCGAGCTTTCACTAGGTTGTCTCGAATTTGGAAAATTTTGTCTGCCGTTTCTTGTAGTAGCTCCGGACCGGTTAGTTGCGAGTGACCGATCTCGTGCCACACAATAGGCGATCGACATCTTCTTCCGTATAATGCCTCGAATGGTGCCATTTGGATGCTAGAATGATAGCTATTATATACGAGAATTTGACCAACGACAGGTATTTATCCCAATTACCACCTAAGTCTAAAACACACGAGCGGAGCATGTCTTCAAGGGTACGAATCGTTCTTTCGGTCTGACCGTCGGTTTGGGGGTGGAAAGCGGTACTTAGATTAAGCGTTGTACCGAGTGCCGTTTGAAACATTTCCCACAGTCGCGAGGTAAACCGAGCATCACGATCAGAGATGATGTCACGAGGCGTCCCATGATTACAAATGATCTCGTCGATGTAGATTCGGGCTAATCGTTCTACCTTGTAGTCTTCTTATATCGGCAGAAAGTGAGCTGATTTATTCAAACGGTCGATAATAACCCATATGCTGTCGTGACCCGATGACGTGTGCGGTAGCTTGGTTATGAAGTCCATAGCTATACTTTCCCACTTCCACATAAGAATTGGTGGTTGTTCAAGTAAGCCAGAGGGTCTTTGATGTTCGGCCTTGATTCTAGCACAAGTTAGGCATTTTCCGACGTAGAGAGCGATATCCCTTTTCATACCCGACCACCAGTACTTATAGCGAAGATCCTGGTACATTTTGTCGGCACCTGGGTGAATAGAATACCGGGATTTGTGGGCTTCGTCCATCAGAATTTGCCGCAAATTGGTTCGCTTGGGAATCCAAATTTGGCCTAAAAAGTGAAATATCTCGTTCGATTTGCTCACAAGTTGGGCTCCATCGTGGTAGATTCTTTCCTTCTTCAGGGTGCGTTCGTTAAAACATGCATGTTGAGGGTCGCGGATGAGGGTTTCGAGATCGTGTTGGGCTTGAACATTATGAGTGCTAAGCAGATAGCTCCGTCTGCTGAGTGCATCGGCAACAACATTCGCCTTGCCTGGGTGATAACGGATCTCACAGTCGTAATTGTTGAGAAGTTCTACCCATCGGCGTTGACGCATATTAAGTTCCTTCTGATTAAAGATGTGTTGCAGGCTCCTATGATCGGTGAAGATCGGACACTTGGTACCATACAGGTAGTGTCGCCAAATCTTTAATGCAAAAACAACCGCGCCTAGCTCGAGATCATGGGTTGTATAGTTCTTCTCGTGGATTTTGAGCTGACGAGATGCGTAAGCTATAACCTTGTCCCGTTGCATGAGAACACAACCAAGACCAAGGTTGGAAGCATCACAATAGACAATGAAATCATTGTTTCCATCGGTCAATGTGAGAACAGGAGTGTTGCAAAGCATGTGCTTGAGGGTTCGAAAGGCAGACTCTTGTTTGGTTCCCCAAACAAAAGGCCTGTCTTTATGCGTGAGAGAGGTAAGTGGTACAACAATCTTTGAGAATCCCTCGATAAATCGTCGATAATAGCCCGCTAGTCCGAGAAAGGAGCGGACTTCAGACGGGTTCTTAGGCGTAACCCAGCTCTTGACAGCTTCAATCTTTGAAGGATCGACGTGAATGCCTTGACTATTAACAATGTGACCCAGAAATTGAACTTCCCCCAACCAGAATTCGCACTTGGAGAACTTGGCATAGAGTTGGTTCCCCTGGAGTAGCTCGAGAACCAAACGTAGATGTTGCGCGTGTTCGGATTTCGATTTGGAATAGATCAAGACATCGTCGATGAATACGATGACGAAACGGTCGAGATATGGTTTACACACGCGATTCATCAGATCCATGAAAACTGCTGGTGCGTTGGTTAAACCAAAAGGCATAACAACGAATTTGTAATGACCGTATCGGGTGCGAAACGCGGTTTTGGGTATATCCTCCTCTTGTATACGCAGCTGGTGATATCCTGATCATAGATTGATCTTTGAGAAACACGTAGCGCCTTCTAGTTGATCAAACAAATCGTCGATGTGAGGTAGGGGATAACGGTTCTTGATAGTTAACTTATTCAATTCCCGATAGTCGATGCACATCCTGAACGATCCGTCCTTCTTTTTGACGAAAAGGACTGGCGCGCCCCAAGGAGAGGTGCTCGGGCGAATGAAACCTTTCTCAAGTAATTCCAGGAGTTGGTTTGAGAGTTCGCGCATTTCAGACGGCGCGAGTCGGTAGGGAGCTTTGGCAATAGGGTTGGCTCCAGGAATGAGGTCGATACAAAAATCAATATCACGACTTGGCGGCAGTCCGGGAAGATCCTCTGGAAAAACATGAGGAAACTCACGAACCACAGGAACGTCTTTTACTTCCTTCTTCTCTTTCTTTTCCTTCTCCGCTACTATAATGTTAGCCAAGAAAGCTCTGTATTCCTTGCGGAGATACTTGCTAGCTTGGACACACGACATGAGCTTGAGAGTCTTCGAAGTAGTATCACCGTATACACATAATAGGTCACCATTTGCGAGCAAAAAACGAATCATCTTGTCGAAGCACACAACTTCAGTATGGTTTTCTTGAAGAAAGTCCATGCCTACTATGACGTCAAAGCTTCCGAGTTCCATCGGAATAAGGTCGATTGGGAAGATGTGATTATCGAGCTCAAGAGTACAATCACGGAGGACAGAATTAACGGCGACAGTTCTTCCGGTAGCGACTTCAACATCGAATGTCGATGAGAGTGTGGAGCGTTTACGACTAAGGAGTTTCTCGAATTCGAATGACACAAAGCAATTATCCGCTCCAGTATCAAACAAACATGAAGCATAAATACCATTCACAAGGAACGTACCATTGACCACGTTGTTGTCGGCCTGGTCCTGACGCACGTTGAGGTTGAAAGTTCTGGCGCGTGCGGCCTGTTGTTGTTGCAGCTGTTGTTGTTGCTGCTGTTGCTGAGGCTCTTGTTTCACAACCCTGTTTGGGCACATGTTGGCGAAATGGTTCGGGTCGCCACATGCAAAGCAGGCTCTGGCTTTGACTGCGGGTACCGGAGGAGCTTGTTGACCCTGTGGGGCAGTGAGTAGAGCTTGATTGGCAGGAGCTTGACGAATACGGCAGTTGGCAGTAAAATGGCCGTATACATTGCAATGAGCACAAAAGCGGTAAGGAATAGCAGTCGGGTGGTGGTAGGTGCAAGTAGGGCAGAGCGGGTGTGGCCCAGTGTATGCACGCTTTGCAGGTGGTGCATTAGCCACATGCGCCGTTACTTGACGCTGTTGGGCTGGTACAGATTGAACTGGTGCAGCAGTGATCGCACAGTTCTTGTTGCTGGAGCTGTTCTTTCTCTTGTTCTTTTTCTTGTTGCTTGATGAGGTGGGTTCAGCAGTTGGTGCGGTAGCGGTAGCTTGATGCAGATGCTTCGAAGTCTTATCCCAGACACCAGCCTTAACCCGCTTGTCGTTGATTTCAGCGGCCAGCAGATAAGTTCCCTCGATCGTCGTAGTCTTAGCCGCTTGCACGAAATCAGCAACGCAGTTGGGCAGGGCCCGGATGTACTTCTTGATTGCCATGTCAGGAGTCTTGACTTGATCGGGACAGATAATGCTGAGCTGTTTGAAACGAGTAGTGAGACCAGCATTGTCACCATCCTTCTGCTGTATGTGCCAAAATTCATCTTCTAGCTTTTGACGTTCGTGAGGAGGGCAGAATTCCTCTAGCATAACTTCCTTGAGCTCGTCCCACGACAGACCGTAGGCTGCATCGTTCCCTCGCTTGTTCCTCTCGGCCGTCCACCAGTCTAGTGCACGGGACTGGAAAACGCCGGTAGCATTCAGAGTTCGAAGGTCATCAGGGCAACCACTCTGTCGCAGAGTAACCTCGATGGAATCAAACCAGTGAAATAATGCAGTAGGACCTCCTTCGCCAGTGAATTATTTTGGCCCACAAGACTTGAATTACTTGAAGCTGAAAGGCCTTGCGGCAGTTTTGGGAGCGTCGGTTCTTGATTCTTCAGATGACTTGCTGACATTCTCATAAACATCACTCACGGCCTTTGCCACACTTTTAGCGATAATGGAAGCAAGGCGTTTGTCTCTCTTTTCTTGACGAGAAAGTGCGTGACGGGATCCAGACGACATTGTCTGCAATAGACATCGCCACAGAACTCAACACATTGTATTCGAATCTCCCCTCACACGTTTACTACTTACTAAAGCTCAGTAACACGTACATTCACGTAAACACACAACACATAGAGCACAAATCACATACGCACGTAGAGCACATAATCACATAATTCGTAAGCACGTAGAGCAAAGAAGCAGGAAAGCACATACGCATTTAGTCACTAGAGGTAGTCAGAAAACAGAAACCTATTATTCAAAGTCGGCGATTACTCGAGTAGCGTAGTATAAGCGTATGTAGTAGCCTAGGTTGTCCAAAATTTCGTGATTTGTTAACGATTTGAGATAGAAAAGCAGTGCGTGTCGATCTAGTAAAAGCAAATTTGAACAAATACTCAAACTTTTACACATATAAACTTATAAAATCGACGAATTATCAGAGTCAGCAGTTGCGTCTCAGAATTAAAAACACATAAAATTCGAGATGTAGATCGTCTGCGGCTAGTAGACTTCGACTAATCCAAAGTAATCCAACTATTCACAAGGATCCGTTGTACACGTTTGACTTCCGGGAATATGCCCTTGCCTCGATTCTTGGGCGTTGGCACACATCCCGTTGGCCTTATTGTGACTTCAGGTCGTTGGAGTCCGTCGAACTTTGGTGAGAGTTTTGTAAAATGTGCGGAACAAGTCGTCAAGGTTAGGGTTTCACTCCTGGCTTAACAACTTCGTCCCTATTTGACAAAATAGAGGAGATTATTCATCAAAATATGGATTTCACTCCTAATTTGGCATAATTCCCTTCGTTTGTAGTTAAAATGCGGGTTGATTAAGCAACTTTAGTCGAGAGTTTGCGGTTTTCACACCTATTCTCGACCTCGTTGCCCATTCATAGTTGAAAATTCGAGTGTGGTGATAGTGTAGGATAAGCGAGAATAGCGAGTGATAGTAGCGAGCTTAATATTCCCTAACGGATACGCAAAAGTCGGTCTGTTGGTTCTTAACTATAGTCTAGGTTTCTAAGACTTCGACCAGGACTAGGTCGAGTCTTGCCTAATTCCCTATAGTTATGGCTCTGATACCAATCTGTCACACCCCAACTGATGGCGGAATCATCGGGGCATGGCACTGAGCGAAACAGATTGTCCAGAAGTTTCCATAACAACTATCATTACCATTCAATTTAAATTAACATGTCCCATACCATGTCTCAAACAGTAAACAAATTATTACAGATAAAATCTAGGCAAATATTCTGTTCCGACAACTCAAATTTAAACATAGATAATTTATTTATTGGTTTCTAGGACCTCTTTTCCTAGCTTCGATTTCATCACAGCACAGAGAGCATCCTAGACCTTTCCTAGCCTCGATTTCACAGTGAGCTAGGCATACAAACAACCTAAACACCTGTCACATACGTTAAAATAAAGTCAATACATATAATGTAAAGGTGAGCACCCAAGTTTGATAAATAGCATATAGAGTTCGAATTCGTTTACGCATAACCAACACGTACACATAGTGAAATGAAGCACGTTAGTTATCGACATAGATCCATCGATACCAATGACTGCGGGTTGACTGCCCGAGGCAGTTCGCAATACATGATTACCACCGTAATCCATGCAAGTAAAAGATCCTTAACAACCCCCGTGTGAACGGGTGCTGAGTCCAAACTATAGTACTATCGTTGCTAAGGCAGGTAGACAGCATTCCATGTGTAAACATAACAAACAAGCATTCATAAGCCACGTATAACATGCATTAACAGTTAGCGTTTCAAATAGTTTGAGTAGTGTGATAGTTGTAGTTTGAATATTCGTAATGTTTGTAACACCCAAAAGTGCTTAAAGCAAAAAGGGATCGAGTATACTCATAGCGATTGATGGATTGAAGGGAGCGCTTAGCGAGTACGGTTAGCCTGAATAGATTTGATAGCATAACGATAAGTGAAACGTAAAACGGGAAACAAGTGTTGGGGAGTCAGACAGCTGGTCGATCGGACGGTAGTTCGATCGGACGGCTAACCGTTCGGTTGACAGCCCGTGCGATCCGCTGTCCGGTCGGTCGGTAGGCCGATCGGATCGCTGTTCGAGTGGATTGTTTCTTCCTTTGAAAAGGATGTGTTTGTGTATGATGGTTTGACTTTTGAAGTTTTCGTTGTAGCATTTGAAAACATTGAAGTACCTTTACCTTTCAGGTCGGTCGATCGGACGGCTGTTCGATCGGCCGGCAACTCGATCGGTTAGGCATTCAAATGAATTGCAATGTTTAGTCTTTGGATCAGACAGGTGTTCGATCGGATAGGTCAACTAGTCAAAGACTTTAATGAAGTATGGTGCAGTGGATCGGATAGTTGATCGATCGAATAACACAACTGTTGTTCGATCGGACAGCAGGGTGTAACCTGATCGGACGGCTGTTCGATCGGGTGGCACTTCTAGTGCATTGAACATGTTGAAAAATCGATTAAGTATTGAAGCATAGTATCTCATGATCCGAAGAGTAATCCGATCGGACAGTAGTTCGATCGAACAATAGCTCGTTCGATACTAGTCTTCAAAATAAATTGATTGTGTGGGACCATGTGTTAGCCGATCGGCTGGCCAGTCGATCGGCTGACTATCCGATCGGCTGGCTGTCCGTTCGGACAGCAGTCTGATCGGTCAGCATCCTGACCTGATCAGCCCTTTCGTCTAACACTTGGTTGTTCTGCTTGTTTGTCGTTTTATCGAGGTATTTTGACAGCGAGTAAAACCATAGATGCCTCGTCCTTACTTGGTTCCCCGGGTCGGACAGGAATCACCCAAATCCGGTCGGTGGTCTGTTCGGAACGAAGTTTAACATTTAACTCGAAGTCGGTTAACCTTGTGGATAGAATCCGGATCTTGAGTCATACAACCACCGAAGTGATTTGTAAACCGACTCAGGCTCCGTTTCTACCGGTTTGAAGTTATTGAGTTAAAAGAGTTGAAAGAAAGTTGGAAAATCCATCTTTCAATCCTTGTCACCGTGTATATGTTTAGATCTATGAAAGATCCTTGTTTATTTATGTGGAAATCGGCTAGATCCAAGCTATTCTTGGTGGATTGAGGCCAAAACATGAAGTTCTTCAAGAACCCATGATGACATCATCCTTTAACACTTGAATCTTGATGATTTCACGGTTAAAAGTTAAGATTTGAAAGATAGAAAGGTGTAGGAGTGTGCATAGATCAAGAAAGTACAAGATTTAGGATGAAATCTTACCGGAATCGAGAGAAATCTGCGAAAAGGTGAGCTGAGCGTGCTGGTCGAACAGAGGTTTCCAAAAGTGGAAAAGGATGACAATGACAGGGGTATTTATAGGATGACAAAAGAGGAAAGTGTTGGCCAATCGGCCAGGCAGCTCGATCGGACAGCCTGTCCGATCGGACAGCAGTCCGTTCGGCTGGCTGTTCGGTCAGCTGGGAGCCTGATAGATCAGTCGCACCTTTCGAGTGTTTCGCGTGATGATTTTTGATATTTCGATTTCGATTGCGAGCGGTTCGATTCGATAGGGTTTCCTAGTCAAATTTCTTTCAGTCCCAAACACTCATATCTCGCATAATCTATTTTCCACCAATTATCATAGTTCGTTCACGATTCGAGTTCGATTATACTTCGAGTTAGATTTCGAGTTTCGATTGAGTTCGCTTGATTATCTCAACACAACATAAATAAACATGCACAGGTAACACGTAAGGCACACACACACGTATAATAACAAGTAAAAGTACGTAGCTCGAGTTGCGATTTGATGTCGATTCGATTATCATAGCTTGATTATTAGTTGATTAACTTTATCGCATTGTTACTTTCTATCATTCACAGTCGTAGGTCGATTGAATAACGATTAACACACATCGATTATTGTCATTAACAACACTTACTCCACATAATACGAATTAAATAAAGAAATTCCTGCAAGTCAAGTTGCGCGAAATCGGTCGTTGACTTAGACCTTGACTTTGACTTGTGAAAACACGGGGTGTTACATAATAATTGACAAATAACAATTAAATAAAGTTTTACCAACTGAAACCAAATATATGGAAATAAACATAGACGTTACTTACATAGGGTGTAATGTGAAAATTATAAAAAGGTCATGTGTGTCATGTGTTTATCGCTTACTCTGGCCAAGTAAGTAGTGAACACATGATGTCATGAACTTCTTATGATGGACACATTTACGGCCGATGTAGTAAGGACGGGGTGAATGGGACGAATTAAAAAAAAGGTACCCAAATGAATCAAACAAGTAAGATGTTTGATAGTAAACGTAAACGCAAGTCGGAGGACGGAAGCGTATTACGTTAGGACAACGAGCCCGAGAGAAGGGACAAAGATCAAGGTAAATGAAAATACAAACCGACTGATACGAATGCTAAGGTATAGGGATAAAAGTTTGACTGTCACAAGTGATGAAATTCACACAGACAAGTCAAACGAATTAAATAAAGAATAAAGGACGTGATTGAATAAAAGCGAAGGATTTCACTAAGACGACTAAATAAGTTAAAACGAAGTCTAAAATCATATTAGAATTATTACTTTTAAAATGACTTCGGTAAAGATACCCGATAGATGAGTATGATTTTAAGAATATGCGTAAACTAAGAGATGAGAACGCGGATTAGAAAGTCAAAAGACTCGGATTATGGGTCATGACTAAAAGACGATAAGACTTTGCAAACATAAATTTTTGATAATTATGTTCAACTATTTTAAAGTGAACGGGTCGAACAAAGAACGAAGTTTGACGTTCATAAGTGACGAAGTTTCACTCAAACAAGCCATAGACTACGGTCAAGGTCAAATGAAATACAAAAGCGAAAATAAATGATTCTAAACATAAAAAGGGTACCTTGACACCCTAAATGTATATATACAGTTGAATATAGATACGAATAAAAGTGGATCTACGGGATCATCATAACCTACGGGATTACAAGTAGTGTTAAAGTCTAATGGGACCAAAAAGACCTTCGGGTCACAAATAGAAAGAAACAAATTGTAGGGGTCTAACCTTAAAAGGGTAAAAAGGTGAAAATCTAAATAAATAGCCCACGAGGCTAAGTGAAAGAACCTACGGGTCATATGGGTTAAGCGTGAGAATTGGTTATAATTCCCCGCATTAAATAATAACGGTAAGGAATAGATCATCGGAAGTAGCATTCCTAGAAATGAGAGAAAGATGTAAGACAAAAAGGAAATATAAACTAAAAAAAATTTAGTTTTTAGTTAAAAGCAACGTTTTAACAAACGTAAGTAGTATGAGGGGAATTAGAAAATCTTAAACACACATAAGGCTGGAAATGGCAAAATAGTATACCCGGATGACGGGGTATGAAGTGACGGCGACTAATTAGTCTAGCCGATAAAGCTATTCAAAGTTAGGAAAATATCATGACAAATACAAAGCGTTTGTTAACATAAGACAAGCGCGGGATAAACATGTTAACAGACTGATGAGACTAAGTGGTCAAGTGACAACTCGGTCAATAAGGATAATGGATATAAGCTAAAAAAAATAACGGCCCGCGAGACCTACACATGAAATGCGTACGCGTCAATATAAATGAAAACGTTAGATTGAAAAGAATGTCTTGAAAACGAAACTACGTTCGTTTAGTCTAAATTAAAAGAAATATGTAAATAAGGTTTCGGGGACGAAACCTCTTTAAGGGGGGTAGACTTGTAACACCCCGAAAACGGGTTTGATAGCCAAACCACGTTAATATTAATGAACGGGTGAAATACCGTTAGTGGTAAAATTTAACCCGGTGAATGTTAGGATTTAAATAAATAATCCTAAATAATAATTAAAAAGAAGAATAAACGTTTAGAGAAAACAAAGTTTGTAAGAAGCCATGGTTAACGGGACTTAAAATAAAACGGGTTATAATTTTCCCGAACCCACTAAGTTAACTAGGAATTTTTAACCTAGTTAATAAAAAAGATAATGTTGGAATTAAGTAGGTTGTGACCTACTTCATAATTAACTAACAAAAAAAATAGAGGGACTAAAAGTGGCAAATTCGAAAGTGAGTTATTTAAAATAACTTAGACACAAAAAACACACACATAAGTGTGTTTCTGGTCGACATTTTCACCAGACAAGAAAAGGTTCTTCTCTTGAACCCTAAATTACAAAGAAATGCTCAAATCAAAGGGGAAATCAAGCTAAAAATTGGGGCTTTTATTAAATTCGTGATCACCAAGTCATGAGGATCACAAGGTATGTCTAATTTTGATATTTGGTGATGATTATGATTTGTCATGAACACTCATAAATCGAAATTCTATGATGAATGTCATATGTATGAGTGATATAGGGTTGAATCCATGCCTAAGAACAAACCCTAGTTGAAAGTTTGATGATTTAGTATAGAAAACTAGGAATTTGATGATTACCCATATATGAGCTAAGTGGGTTTTTAACTAAATAGTAAAAATGATGATATGCATGTGCTTAGAATCATGATATTTGATAGTTGAAACAAAATACTTGAACAATTTATAAGATTGAGTGAATACATGATTAGATTTGAAGTTTGATGTTAGTACTTGTTAATTATGCTAGAATTTAAGGATTTAGAACACTTAAATGGGTGGGAGAAAATTGATGTTTCGTGTTGCACACAAGGTACTTGATGAAATGCTTGAACAAGAAAATATAACAAAGCTGATTGGAATTAAAAATTATTGGGCTGCAGTTTTTAAAAAATCATATAAAATCACTGGAATGACCTGTGAGGTTGAGCCTTATATGCTCAGAAAGCTATTGAAACATACTACGTTTTATGTTTGAACATGTTTGTTAAATTCTGAAGTTAAACGGGTCAAAACAGTGTCCGAAGTCGGCTGAACTGTTTTGACAGCAAGCTGATTGGAAGCATTTTGACTTCTGAGCTGATTTTGCAAAAATCATAATTAATTCTAGGAATTGTAGGAACTAGGTTCACTTTTTATTAAAAATATTAATAAAATAAATAATAACGAGACTCTCGTTATTTGTGGGAAATTCTTCTAGTACAATACAGGTTACAAAAATAAATAAGCCAATATAAAATACAATTTAAATGTACCAATCTTGATTCAAGACAACATCTTTGGAAGAACTTCAACCGCACCATCTTGTATGAACCTCCGCTGCAAGGATGAACAAACTGTCGTTGACGGTTTTGGTTGAGGATCGTGTTAGACACGGGGCCCTTAAAACAGATTTCGCGCCTCCTCTCAGACGGTCTGTTTCCAGGATACAACAACCGATGCAGTAGTTGTACTGCCGGAGATGGCTCTCACGCCTGATATTACACCGGGTATAGAATGGTGTTTTGGAAAATAAAGAAAAGAAGTTGTATTTATTTTAGAGTACTCCTCTAAAATTACGTAGTGAATGTTTCTAATGGTTTTCATGAGATCCTCTCATCTCGTATCTTTTTCGTCGTATCTCAAATATGAACCTAAGGTTCATATATATACACACATTCACAAAATTGAAACATACCTTGCCTTTAATTCTCCAATTAACGAGGCAATAAATCTTGTAATAAACAAGATTTAATTATATTAAAATGGAATTAATATGGTCAACGAAACTGTGATATTCATTCATGACAGAATTAAACAAGTTGAAACAGCTAGTTTGACCAAGTCCAACCAGTTGTTTTGTTTCCGCTGCAAACATGTGCACGCGCCTGAAGTGTCTCTTCAGTCCGTTAGCCACACTGTATGGAACCTGCGTATGCGCCTGGTATGCAGACCAGTGCGCCTGCGCGCGCTTGAACTGTCGCGTGCCTGAGAGGCCTGCGCCACATCATCCGCCTAAGTCACCCAAGGGTGCGCCAAAGCGGACCTGCCATGTATCTGACCACACGCTCATGGGCAAAAATACAAAAGCAGTGCGAAGTTCAGAATGAACCACATGCGCTCATATTAGATGTGGAGTCGCTCGCCACACGGATGCTACTGCGCATACCAGGACGCCACCTGGTTATGCGCCATCCATACTCTTGCGCATATGTGCGGGTGCGGCGCACCCTTTGGTCCCCACTAGTGTTTGCCTTGAAGGAAACAAATTATAGGGAGTGCTCCTCCTTATATACCACTTTGAGTTTTGTCATCCCACCTATCTGGGACAAGTTGACAAAACTAATCCATTTTATTCATCTTTGTTTGTTCCAAACATACAACTTCAAGCTTCGATATCTCATTCATCTCAGCTCTATTTGGACATAGTTTGAACACAAACCATAAATAATTATTTATACAACACATATATAAATATTATTGATGTCCAAAATATTTAGTGAAAAACTCATTTTCACTAAAATTTCCAACAATCCCCCACATGAATGGAGATCGATTAAAACACACAAAATTCCCCGATGAAAACTCGACAGTCGAGTATTGCAGGATAGGTAGGTGTAGCCTTTGAACCTTCCTTTGTGAAGCATACTTAGCCTCCTAGGGTTTTGTAGACGTGATGTCCTTGAACAATCCCCCATTTGTGTAGACGACAATATACATTCACACAATACTTTCCCTAGCCGGGCCATCTCCTCATGTATGTCTCCAATAATGGTCATGGAGCACTTTCCTGGTTCTGCGGGAGCTCTAGGAATTATGCCCTAATTCCATTCGAAGCGACCACACTTCTCTCCAACATAGGTGATTTCCCTTTAAATCATTAAAAGCATTATGGTTCATTATGATTTACACGAATCATTTAACCACATAGTATGCTTAGCCTCACAACAATGTCACTGGATATTATAGGAATGGACTAGGACGTATTTAAACACCCTTTTATAGTTTTAGGGGGATATATGAAACATAGAAACTAGCTTATATATAAACATATATATTAGCTACACCCCCACAGTGACTACCCTTCGGTTCATGATTAAGTTGGCCTATTGAACCTAGATCTTGGGATCTCCAGTCAACTAGGTTAGGTTTCCCTCATGTCCCTTTTTCCATGGCTTTAGTCCCATTCCACAACCTGATCTGTTATCAACCCACTGGTTGTTGGATCCAAAATTATCTTTGACTTCGCTAAGTCACCAACAACAATTTAAATTGAGATCAGTTGTTCTAACGTGTTCTTGACTCGCTAGTCACCTTTGCCTTTTAGTCGATTCATAAGACTTATAACTCGTGATCTCAACCTGGATCCAGTTATGTACCTTGTCTTAGAATGACATGAAACTCAATTCATGGCCAAACACGTTTTCACCATGCCTTTGGTGTGTCATGACTGACATCTTACTAGATTTTGAATCTAACCAATTGGCATTCGAGTCCAATCTACTCGATTGACTCCATATAACCATTGTGTACTCCACTTGGTCAAGCGTTTGCAATATATGCAAGTCACCCCCACATTTAAGTGTAATTGGATAGCATCCAAATGGGGCGATGAAAGGTTCTCCCTTTCATTTCGAGTTTGAGAAAACTTCTCAACTCCCATTTCCACATTCAAATGCAAGTCACCCCCACATTTAAGTGTAATTGGATAACATCCAAAATGGGGTGATGAAAGGTTCTCCCTTTCATTTCGAGTTTGAGAAAACTTCTCAACTACCATTTCCACATACCCTAAAGGGTTTGTTTCTTAAATGGCCTCCTCCCCCCACATTGCTTGCATTTTAATGAAGTTATATTTATAGTTTTGTTTAGCACAAAATTCATTCTTGTGTCATCACATATTTTGAATGTTTAAAGTTAATTTAATCTCCGTCGAGCATATAAATTAACAAGTATTAGTCTAGCATGCTTTAGACCACAATACTCTAGCATGTGAACAGAAGATGCATCATTCTGATTCTTCACAGCCTTAAGAGATAACGCACTATCTCTTCCGAACATTCGTTTCTTAGTTTAGACACAATAATAAAATTTTATTTCACCATTCCAAAACCAACGGTTTTAGGAAGGTCTCAAAACCATAGTATAACTCGTTTGCCTTTTTATCTCCAAGGCTTCACCATTGACTTCCTAAGGACTTAAACATAAGTCTTAATCCAAGTCACTTTGATGAAAAATCTTTGTATAAAATCACTTGAGTCTTGAGATATAGCCAATTAGATTGACTCTCAACAACAAAGCATTCACGAATGCCTATAGTGATATATACATTCACGTTGTTGTTTCATTAATACCATGTATCGGGATACTCTCCCAAATTGAGGACCCAGCCTCCACATAGTTTAAACAACATTGATGGTGGTAGATGCATCTACAAGTCCATCACTATTGTAAATTTTCGTTAATAAATTTGCTAAATTTATTAAAATCATTTACAATGATAACATATATTTCTTTCATATGTTATATTCTTTGAAAACTTACATGTGCATTTCCATGTTGATGCTCTCAACATTAGATGACATATCTCGTTTTCATGTATTCCATCTCAAACCATACACCATGTTTCTCATGATGCCGTTATGAATTTGATGTTTGATTTGTGACTTATTACATAAGTCATGATCACAACCCGCTCGTTGTGTTTGTGTAAATTACTTTTTACACTTTGTATCAAAATGTGTATCCTTTTGACAACTTATAAGTAGTCCAAAATAACGGATACACCAATGATATCTAAACATCAAAAGCCAAAGTGTTATTATCTTCAACACTTTTTTACCGAAATAAACGCAATTATTTCGTTCATTGTCATGTTGTGAGGTACTCCCTCATCTTGGAACTCTATAACTTGAATAATCACAAGTTGTCCAAAGTATAAAGTTGTTTACAATTAACTACTCGCAAGTAGTTAAGCAACTTATTATGTCTATAACAACATCGAGTTGTTTTTCATAAAATAGTCTCTCCAAGACTATTATATGGTTCAAGACGTTATATTTCTCGTGGAAGTATCGAATCACTTATACTTCGCAAAGACATGTTTTATTCGTTCAAAACATTTCTCATTTTTGCAAGTGTTTTAATATTAAACTATATATTTATGTTTTGATTACAAATCAAGACAATAAACCTTATAATAGTTTAATAAATAAAACAATTTCAAACTCGCTCGTTTGAAAATAAAACGAATACACATCGTTTTAATAAATGGTTTATCATATTCAAACCATTTCTAACCGCTGTTAGATAATAACGATTATCAATCGTTAAAAGGAGTGGTTTGTATGATAACCAATTCTAATATGCTAATTAGAATTTAAATGTTGAACAAACATTCAAAATATTCGGTTTTATAAAGTAAACCACTTCTAACGTGCTCGTTAGAAATAAAACGAATACATTTATTCACTTTTGGTTTACTTAAATGAACGTTTTCTAACACGCTCGTTAGAAATGAACACATATCTTTTCTAACACGCTCGTTAGAAAATATATAAAACCATTACAAATCATCTTAAATAGTTTATCATAGTTAACCCGGTTCTAACCCGCTCGTTAGAAATTAACGATTGCAAATCGTTAAATAGTTGGTTATAAGATAAACTAATTCTAATACGCCCATTAGAAAATTAAACGATTATTTATTTCCATAAGCCATTTTGGTTTATATAAAATAAACGTTTCCTAACCCGCTTGTTAGAAATAAACAATTGACAAAGTCGTCAAATCGTTTCTAACACGCTCGTTAGAAAATAAACAACTATCAAACTCTTTAAATCGTTTCTAACACGCTCGCTAGAAATAATCGATTACAAAATTTGTTTCGAAGTTTATAAAAAAAATTATAAACTATTTCTAATACGCTCATTAGAAATAAACAAATAAAAATCGTTTAAACATATGTGGAAAAAATCTGTTTCTAACTCGCTCGTTAATTAGAAATTTAATTGTTTAGACGAAACCGTTACAATGTTTATTATCCAAAATAATTGTCTCCAACACGCTCGTCGGTAATTATTTGAAATAATAATATTTTCTAACATGCTCGTTAGAAAATCTAAACGTATATTTTCTAGCACGCTCGTTAGAAAATCTAATCGTCTTTCAACAAGTTAGTTTTACACAATCATCGTATCTAACACGCTCATTAGATATAAAAGATGATATTAAAACTTTCATTCTATACAATTCTAACACGCTCGTTAGAGATATAAAAAGTTTTAATGTCGTTATTCTTTCAACGACGTTTCGAACACGCTTGTTAGAAGATATTAAAACTAGTTATCTTATAAAATAATTATTTTCTAATATGCTAATTAGAAAATAAATATATTTCAAGACTTTTAAAACCAACATTAATATATCAATTATGGTTACTAAAAGCTTATTAAAAATAAATTAAACGTTACAAACATTTAATTTGTAAGGGTTACAAAATAAAATTTTCTAATACGCTCATTAGAAAATTTAGTATTTCAAAAACCTATTGAAATACATATTATTTTGTATATGTTCGGTTTTACCTAAACACGAACAAAAACCACGAACTCCAAAACTTGAATCAAAACAGTCGTTTTGCAACCCGGTATTCGGATTAAAGATTGTACTCCAATCATAAAATTAATCCGACTCAATGTACTAAATAAATATTTCCCAAAAAATATTTTCCAAGATTTTAACAAAAATCCCATTAAATATCTTAACTTTGGTGAACCTAAATCCTTGTAGAGAAGGGATTTAAGATTGTAGCAACAATCTTCACGAAAGTCTGTTTTAAGATTGTAGGAACTAGGTTCACTTTTTATGAAAAATATTAATAAAATAAATAATAACGAGACTCTCGTTATTTGTGGGAAATTCTTCTAGTACAATACAGGTTACAAAAATAAATAAACCAATATAAAATACAATTTAAATGTACCAATCTTGATTCAAGACAACATCTTTGGAAGAACTTCAACCGCACCATCTTGTATGAACCTCCGCTGCAAGGATGAACTGTCACACCCTGGCTTTGCGGAAGCGTGGTTAATTTGGTGTGACTTCTTAATACCATAGCTTAACCATAACAAAGCTATATGAAATAAAACCATGCAAGATCATCCATTTAATTAAGTTTTAAAAACCAAATACAACAACATTGTCTTAACAATCACAAACATCAACATGACATAAACACAGTTTAAGGACTGTGACTTGTCCAGGAAAGAGTCACATTCCCCAAACCCGGATGACCTCGTAACTAGTGCAGCGGGAAAACGTGTCATACCGCGCCAGATCTTTTAATTCCCTGAAATACATGTAAGTTAAAAAAATCAACAATAATGTTGAGCGAGTTCATGTGTTTAGTATGTGCGCGCGAATAAACCTTTATAATCATTGTAAGTATGAATGTTTTGTAAACTCTGGTATGAAAGCAAATAAGGAAACATATCAGTTAATGTGTAACCACATGGTCCAACCTGCGGGCGCATGGGAGGGGATAGGACAAGGTCACCACATGGTCCAACCTGCGGGCGCATGGGTGGTGTTACGACAAGGTCACCACATGGTCCAACCTGCGGGCGCATGGGTGGTGTTACGACAAGGTCACCACATGGTCCAACCTGCGGGCGCATGGGTGGTGTTAAGACAAGGTCACCACATGGTCCAACCTTAGGGCGCATGGGTGGGGTTTGTTATGCTCAAATAGGCCTATCACTTGTATCCCTCGATCGTACTACGAGGACTAATGTTCTTAAGGTTTCACCTACCCAATCACATAACCTAACAGTTCCTTCCTTAGCTGACCATACCATGTAAGAAACATTCGAAATCATAGTAACATGTATTTCACCCCCGAAGTTATAAAACTGAAAACAGTTAGAGAAAAGGGGGGACATGAACTCACCGTGGTGCGTCTTTACCAAGTATGCCTCCAAATCACGCAGCTATGTGACGACCTACACGCGCTAACTCTATTAGACGGACGGCCGTGCCTTAGCTTTATGGTTTAAGTTTTTGGGAAATAGTTAGGCAACTATTTCGTGTTTACATTCTGTATATACTTGGTAGTCATTTTCCTTCCCAAGGATGGGGGATTTAATACATGTGTGTTCGTATAATTTCGAAATATATTATTAAGTCTCACTTAAAATATATTTTATTTCTATCTCCAAAATATAATATTCTTCTAAAAAATATTATACTTTAATACATGTGATTTTCCCAAAATAATACTTAGTAATATTATTTTTACCCTAAAAATAATATTTACGTAGTTCACAAAATAATCATAAACACTTATACCAGTGATGTTGTGAAAAATATATACTAAATATATATATGTATCACGTTTTATTTTGTGAAATCCCACCTCCGGTATTTTGTAAATATAGTCGTGGCGAAACTTATATTTTTGAAAACATGTCGAAAAGTATTTCTAACACTTATAGTGAAAATAATTCTAAGTGTTAGATTTTTAGAAAATTTCGCCAGAGTTTCCCTCGTAACTGGAGGTGGCCACGCTTTTAAGCGTATCATTTTCTTTTACAAATCAAACCAACCATTTTCATCATTCAATCAAAACAATGTTCAAACCACAACTAGTCAAAATATATATAAATCGCATAAATTTCATGAACTTGTGATTTATCCCAACTATGAAGTAAATCCCATTACTTTTAGTGGATCTTTATATAAAACAATCCGATTTTGTAAAAACCTCGTTTTTAAAGAAATTCCATCTTTACAACTTCTTGTAAAATTTGACAAAACTAGTTCTTTGTCGAAACTTAGTGTTACACAAGTATTTACACACTTGTGTGTTCTAAAAACCATTCGTGTTAGTGTAAGATCCGTCTTTAAAAGTATGTTTTCTCTTGACACGTGGTCCTTTGAAAATACCGCTAGTAGATACGTAGATCTACTAGTTTTAAACACTATTTCACAAACAAAATCGCTTTTACACAAGTTCATGATTTATGTGTGGTAGAGTTCATCCTTTAACCCTTGTTACTTCCAAAACAACCTTATGTCATGATCCAAGATCATGACCAATCCGAGTTAAATGACGATCCGAGCTACCACAACATAGATCGGGTCCAAATAACCACACAAATCAAACACTACAAGTTTTACACAACATATGAGCTTTTAACCACCATTTTTAGTGTTTTTAGTAGACTTTTAAGCTTCATCTTGTATGTTCACGAGTTTTAACCGTTACAAATCATATTAACCACTTTAAAATAGTTCAAGAAGGTGATTTAAGCAACTTACTACTAGCTCGAGGCTAGGGAAGAATCTAAGCGCAAAACGGGTGGATAAAAGCAATGTAGTGAGGTCCTTCGCCTTCCGATTGCACCAAGGTTCCTTATACGCGATCCTTAACACTTGTAGATACTTGGAATGGCTTGAAACAAATTCGAAAATGATGGATGCTCAAGGGGGTGTTTGGCCGTGAGTTCTTGAGAGAGAGAGAGGAAGTGTGTTGTTGAGTTTGAGTTGTGAATGAACAAATGTGTTTAGTGAAGAACTTATAGACAAAGCTTAAGATAATTATCCAATAGACCATATGTCTTCTTGATATAAGACAAGTGAGATTTTTATAATCTTGCAAGGACAAGAGGTGTCCCCCTCATGGGGACGGTTTCTAAAAGGGGGGGGGGTACTAGTTTGATTCCAACTAAACAGTTAGACATTAGTTTAGTTAAGTGTAGGTTAACCCGGTTAGTAGTGTGTAGCGTGTTATGACGGGTGTTAGGGCAATCAGGGACCCTAACTGGCTCAGAAAAAGATAAACAATGAAAATGACATTATTTTCATGTTCCGGGTAAAGTCCGGTTGTTCGGTTGGATGGTAATCCGTTAAAGTGCTTAACAAGATTTTAAAGTGTCGTTAATACCATTTTTAGTGACACAACTCATTTCTGACACTTTGGAAAGTGTCTAGCAATATTTTTCTCAAGTTTTGGCACTTTGTTAGTTAGCTAAAGGCTGAATTATTATGTAAAGTGCTGTATTTTGTGCTTA
This sequence comes from Helianthus tuberosus, assembly GCA_030545235.1. Taxonomy (NCBI): domain Eukaryota; kingdom Viridiplantae; phylum Streptophyta; class Magnoliopsida; order Asterales; family Asteraceae; genus Helianthus; species Helianthus tuberosus. Next base: position 47,899,247 of record CM060373.1, read on the forward strand.
GAGCACGTTTTAGGCACATCCAGTCAGTGAAACTTATTCCTAGAGACGCAGTTCTACAACCTTATATCCCTACATTCACCACTAGTGTAGTAAAATATTTCTGGCTCATACAGGCCTTAGAGGCAGTGTCTGCCTGATGCTGGCTTCATCAGCATGTTCAATAGGTTATCCGTTTATAGTGCTACTGTGCTTTTTGTGCATCATGTTTGTCACTAAGGTTCAGCATGTAAATAATGTAGTGACGGTAAGTAAAGTATGATGCAAGTAAGTACATGTATCAGTAATCAAGTAGCAGTTCATCAGTAATTAAGCAGTAATTAATTATTAATTAAGTCGTACGGATACCTGGTTTGGTGAGGGTTTTCACATTCTCCCCCCGTTAGAAAAATTTCGTCCCGAAATTTTAAGTTCTGTTTGTCGATGCAGGGTTCTTAGGAAATAGGTGGGGGTATTTCTCTTTCATCCGGTCCTCACGCTCCCAGGTGTATTCAGGACCATGTCTGGCATTCCAACGAACTTTGACGAGCTTGACACTGCTCCGGCGGGTGTTGTTTACCTTCCAATCCGTAACCTCAACCGGTTCTTCAACGAAATGGAGCGTGTCGTCAACATGAATCTCGTCGATGGGAATGGCAATGGTATCTTGAGTTGGACTTTTCTTCAGGTTGGATACATGAAATGTATCGTGAACTGAATGGAGTTCAGCAGGTAAGTCCAGCTTGTATGCTACTAGTCCTATTCTTTCCAAAGTTCTGAAAGGACCAATGTAGCGCAGATTTAACTTTCCACGCTTTTCGAAGCGTGCCACACCCTTCCAGGGTGAATCTTTCGATAAAACCATTCCTCCCACTTGGAATTCCAAGTGTTTCCGGTTTGGATCCGCATAGGCTTTCTGCCTGTGGCGAGCGGCTTCGATGCGTTTCAGAATCTGCGCAATCTTGTCTGTTGTCTCTTGGACGATTTCGGGACCAGCAAGCTGCCTATCTCCTGCGTCAGCCCAACATAGGGGTGATCGGCACTTGCGTCCGTATAGGGCTTCAAATGGCGCGACGCCAATACTGGTGTGGTAGCTGTTGTTGTATGAAAATTCGACCAAAGGTAAATGCTTGTCCCAGCTACCGCCCAAATCCATAACACACGCTCTCAGCATGTCTTCCAGAGTCTGTATCGTTCGCTCGCTTTGACTGTCAGTTTGCGGATGAAATGCAGTGCTCAGATTTAATTGTGAGCCCAAAGCTTCTTGGAAGGATTGCCATATCCTTGACACAAACCTTTTGTCTCTATCAGAGATGATTGAGAGAGGTACTCCATGGCGCGTAACGATCTCCCTCATGTAAATTTCGGCCAACTTGCTCGTATTATCCTTCTCTCTGATAGGTAGGAAGTGTGCTGACTTTGTTAATCGATCCACTATTACCCAAATAGTGTCATGGCCTTTCGGCGTTCTTGGCAACTTCGTACTAAAATCCATTGAGATTTGTTCCCATTTCCACTTGGGAATCTCAGGTTGTTGCAGAAGTCCTGAAGGCTTCTGATATTCGGCTTTAATCTTAGCGCATGTTAAACATTTGCTCACATATACAGCAACATCGCCTTTCATCCTAGGCCACCAATAGTAATCCTTGAGGTCTTGGTACATCTTATCCGCTCCTGGATGGATAGAGTACCGTGATTTGTGAGCTTCTCCATCCCACGGAGATATTCTTCTTCAAGGTTTCCTTCCTTGAGAGCTTCTTTCTGCGCGGCATGAATGCGCAAGGAAAGATCAGTTCGAATAATCATTTCTAAAGCTCTAACCCTTATGGGCTTGATACTCTCCTTTCGACTTAGGGCATCGGCGACCACATTCGCCTTCCCTGGATGGTACTTTATCTCGCAGTCGTAATCGTTCAACAACTCAACCCATCGTCTTTCTCTCATATTCGACTCCTTCTGGTTGAATATGTGTTGTAGGCTCTTGTGATCTGTAAAAAAAATTGTACACTTTGTACCATAAAGGTAGTGTCTCCAGATCTTTAATGCAAAAACCACTGCGCCAAGTTCCAAATCATGTGTGGTATAGTGCTTTTCGTGCACTTTCAATTGACGCGATGTGTCACCTTTTGGCGTTGCATCAACACACAACCCAATCCTTGACGCGAAGCGTCACAGTATACCACGAAATCATCGGTACTTTCCGGTAGTGCTAAGTTTGGCGCATTGCAGAGCTTATCCTTCAATATCTGGAACGCTTCTTCCTGTTTGATTCCCCAATCAAACTTCTTATCTTTCTGTGTGAGGAGCGTCAATGGTTGAGCGATCTTTGAAAAATTCTCAATGAACCTTCGATAGTAGCCAGCCAAACCCAAGAATTGTCGAATCTCGGTTGGCGTCTTTGGCGTTTCCCAATTCTTAATCGCTTCGATCTTGGTTGGATCCACATGGATTCCATCTCCATTTACCACATGTCCAAGAAATTGGACCTCACGTAGCCAAAATTCGCACTTAGAGAATTTGGCATACAGCTGTTCTTCCTTCAGCAGCTCCAAAATAGCTCTTAGATGCTGTTCGTGCTCAGCCTTTGTTTTTGAATAAATCAAGATGTCGTCGATAAACACAATCACGAACTTGTCCAAGTGCGGCTAGCAAACTCTATTCATCAAGTCCATAAAGACTGCAGGTGCGTTTGTCAAACCAAACGGCATAACAAGGAACTCGTAGTGTCCATAACGAGTTCTGAAGGCTGTCTTTGGGATACTCTCCTCTTGTATCATTAACTGATGGTATCCAGATCGAAGGTCGATCTTTGAATAAAAGCTTGAACCTTGCAGTTGGTCGAATAGATCATCAATCCTTGGCAGAGGGTATCTATTCTTGATCGTCAGCTTGTTTAGCTCCCGGTAGTTGATGTTTATTTGAAAATCATCATCCTTCTTTTTGACGAGTAGAAATGGGGTTACCCCAAAAGGGAATTTTGGTCTGTTATCTTCCTTCTCTATCCGTTGCTAAAACTTCTCCGTCAATCCTTGCATCTCCGAAAATGTAAGTCGCTACGATGCATCGACTACGGGTGCAGTGCCTGGAATTAAATCGACGCGGGATTCGACTAATCGTTGAGGAGACGATTCTGGCAAGTCTTCTTTGCCTGATAATCCGTAGGAGCGTATCATGCTCCATGAATCACAATCATTTCTCCGTTCGTCGTCGGGGCGCGGATGACAATCTCCGCCGGGTTGTTTGACAACCAGTCCATCCCAATTATCACATCGAAGCTTCCGTTAGGCTTGTTCTATCGAGAACTGGGTATCTAGGTTACTTACTACTAAAATATCTATATTTTCTGAAGCTAAAATTTGACAATACTGTCAAATAGAGCATAACATTGACTATTATGAGACGTACCGATATCCACGCTTGGATTCTATCCCCGCTGTTGAGCTTTCATCCACGTGCCTGAGTGTTCTTAGGGCAATACTTCCTGAAATGCCCCACATCACCGCAATTAAAACATGCTTGGCCACAGCCTTGATCGTCACCATCCCTGCCTTGATAGTTGTTGTCGTCGTTATTTCCTCCGCGATTTCCGTTACCATCTTGACCTCTATTTCCATGTTTAGTACCTTGCCGACACGTTTCCTTGACATGTCCCACCTTGCCACAGTTACCACATTTTCCATATCTACACCGCCCGTTATGGTGACGTCGACAGTTGTCGCACTTTGGTAGGATACCCGTGTACTCTTTTCTCTTTTTGGCCTTGTCGTCGCTACTCGACTGGGTACCCTATTTGAAATTCGCCAACTTCCTCTTGTTGTCCCCAGATGACTCTACGTGAGTCTCCTTCTCCTCCTCAGAGGTTGAAAATTTGTTCATCCTGATTGCCTCTTCCGTCAGGGCTACACTTAGATTGATGGCCTCAGTGATTGTTGCAGGCTTTGATGTCGTTACCATGCTCATGATTTGGGGTGCCAATCCCTAAATGAAATGCTCAATCCTCTTAAACTCCGGATCTACCATGTAAGGAACGATACGCGATAGAACTTGGAACTTCTCCACATACTCAGCTATTTTTGGACCTTCCATCTTCAGGTTCCAGAACTCAGTTTCTACCTTCTGGCTTTCTGTTCTCGAACAGTACTTTTTATGCATTAGCTCTTTCAGCTCGTCCCATGATAGAGCATACGCAGCAGCCTCGCCCATTGTCTGAACCTGAAGTTTCCACCATGACAGAGCCCCATCTCGGAACAGCCCGAAAATGTACGTGACCTGATCTCTTGGGGCGCATTTGCTCGCATGCAAAACAGTGTCCGTCTTCTCAATCCAGCGTACGAAGGATACGGTACCCCCAGTGCCGTCGAAATGTAGGGGCTGGCAGCCTAAGAACTGCTTGTAGGTGCAGCCGTTGGGTGGGTTATTTCCTGAGGTACCTCCGTTGCGCTCGGAGTGATGGGCCTCGTATTGTGCGATGACTGCAGCAATGATTCCCTGAAGTTCCGCCTCGTTGGTGGGTATGCGTACATCCCGTCTTGGAGGCATCTTCTAAATGATGATCGTATGGGTCAGGTCATAGTAAGTAAAGTGTACGTAAGTATACAACAATATCAACACATATCATCTCATGTTATAAATAAATCAATCACATAACATCTCATGTTATAAATCAATCACCCATATTGATAGCCTCTGCAATGGTTGAGGGCTTCGAGGTAGTAACCATGCCCCTGATCTGGGGTGCAAGTCCCCAAAGGAATCGTTCCATCCTTTTGAACTCCGGTTTGACTAAGTAGGGGACGACCCTAGACAAGTCGTGAGATTGCTGGATGTATTCAGGAATCTCTGGTCCGTTCATTTTCAATTCCGGAACTCTACCTCACGCTTCTGGTTTCCAGCCCTAGAATTGTATTTCTTCTCCATCATACCTTTGAGCTCGTCCCAGCTCAGTGTATTAGCAGTATCCTGTACCAAGGATCTGAACCTGGAGGTTCCATTATGAGAGTGTGTCATCTAGAAATAACCCCGAGATATAGGTAACACTCTGTTGGGGCGAACAGTTACTCATTCTTAGAATGGAGTCGGTCTTTTCGGACCAACGAACAAATGCCACGACGCCTCCTGTTTCGTCAAGGTTCAAAGACTTGCAGTTCAGGGACTGCTTATAGGTGCAGCCAGCTGGGGGGGGGGGGTTGTTCCCAGTGGTGCCATTACTGTGCTTAGAGCGGAGGGTTTCATGTCGTGCATCTGCCTGTGAGATGCGTCCTTGCAGCTCGGCTTCTGTCCTTGGCAACGTACTGGTGTTTGTGTCACGTCTGGGTGACCTTCTCTTCTGTCGAAGTGGTATGAAGCGGGTTTGACAACATTTCAATTGTCTATGAGATATATGGCACCATAAGCCATCATGTACTCACCCAATTTTACACGTAAATATACTCGATGCATGAGTGAGGAATTAATTTCTGAGCCTTCACATAGGCTTGCCAATTGGGCTTGTTGCTTGTAATAGAATGAACTCGAGGCCACATCGCCTTGGTCATTCGTGTTTTAGTTATTTCCTACTACATTGGTTTTCATTAGCTTGACCCGCAGAGTCCACCAGGATTTCTGTGCACCACAAGTCGTTATTACGTGGGCCCCCGTAATAATAAATTGTTTTGCACAGTTACCCCAAATTTTCTCTCGTACAAGCAGATGATCAACCAAGGAGCATCAACAGGTGCATCAGCATGAACAGGGTCATGCTCCAATGCGGGGTCAGGAGCAACGCCTGGCTCAGGGGCCACGGCCGGCTCCGGATCAACAAACATAGGGTCGACAGGGACTACAGAATCCTCCAAGGGTTGGCCTAAGTGTATGAACTCCATGTCATGGTCTGGATCAAGACCAGGTGGAAGAACAGGATTATCCTTAATATATTGATCAAACTCAAAGCTGTGCGCGAGAACTGGTGCAGCTGATGACGCCATATCGGGGTCGGCGTCGTGTGAGTGATGTTGCTCTCCCGGTGTATGCAAAGATGCGGACGCCACAGACTCAAATGGGTCTGGGACAGGTGAATGGGCATGAGCCTCTTCTTGCAGGAGCGTCAGCAAGCAGCAGGCTATCACCAACAGCAATAGGGCCTCGCCCTCAAATGGGTCATCCTCTAATAGTGTAGGTCCCCTATTCGTATGGATCTTTCACAGAATTGTCTTTCCAATCAAGAGTGCGGAATCCTCTTGATCAGAATATAGCAGAAAACGTGTAGGAAACAGAAACAGCAAATCACTTTCAAACTGGGTTTCTATTGATTATCCAAACAAACGTTTTACAATCAATTAAAACCCTAACCAACACAATTTCGTCCAAGCCTATTGCCTTTCACGAAATTATTCTCTCTCTAAAACTGTTTTGGCTGATTAACTGATTAACTGATTAACCTAAACCCTAAAGCCTAACCTTGTTTATATAACACAAGGTTACTACTTGGGCTAAGGTTAAACATCATGGACTGCGAATTGGACAGGCCCAATTCGCCCCCACACACCCAATTCATTAGGTTTAGTTAGCCCGAACATTACAACTAACTATTACAAAGCTAAACCCGCTAATTGTTTATCTTTTAACTAATTACAAGATATCCAAAGACCAAATCTAAGCTGTTGTCACAAACATGCACCAACAAACTCCCCCTTGACAATAGCTTCATAAAATAACTTTGTCTTCAGTCATCTTGCAATCTTCATGTATTCTTGCACTGTCTTTGGTCTTTGGATAGCTTCAGCTTCAATAGCTCTGTCAGCAACAGACTCCCCCTAAGCTGATGCATCCAATCACCAAATCTTCAAAAACTTTAGCGTTTGAGTAAACTCCAGTTCAGCATATGTATAGCAATCTTCAAACTCTTCAACTTTGTCTGCAATATAGAAAGGAGGTTCTACCATGCATCCAATCAAACTCTCATCTCTTCACAGCAACTCATCAACTTCTCAGCAACATACTGCTCCAATCTGTTTACTATAAAACAAACATCTCGAGAAACCATAAGAATTTTTCAACATAAGTTAAATAAATTATTATTTTTCAAGAGATTTGTTAAACTGTATCACAGATTAAGCCTTTTCCAATATCATCAACACGCAAAACTTTTTAATCAAACACCCTATAACCCGCATGATTTAAAATTTTGAACTCACTTTCTAACACCGTCTCCCCCTATAAGTAACAATTCCTCCAAGAATAACAGTCTTCCGTACGTTAAGAATTTTAAACAGAAAAAGACACTATTTTTGGATTTTTATATTTTCTGAAAGCAAGTAAATACAAAAACAATAAACACTCTATTTTTGTGAGAATCACTGGTAAGAAGATCATATCAGCGTAATCAAACTGTTTCACACTATTAGATTCTTCATTTAATTTTTGGTGACAAGCAGTCCAAGACGATTACCAGTATGTTTTTCCTCTTAAACAAAATGCATGAACATTTCAAGTACCATTACCGTATGATACGTTAAGATAATTTTATTTACTGAAATATTAGTGTGTCCCACTTCAGGATATACCCCCACTTTCAAGGTATGCACAAAGATTCATCGTAGTAGGTGAGTATACTGAATTCATCCTCTAAGATATCCTGACAATATCTAGGTCTGCATATAATCTGTTTTATCATGTTTTGATTTCTTAACAATGAACACCCAAATAAATAGTAATCAAATCCTGGAAATATAAACAACACACTCTATCATGCAAGTATCTTCCCTACCACATATTTCACAAGTCCAATCCAGATTTCTGAAATCTTAACTGGGAATAGGTTGAGAAGAGAACATAATAGATCTTTAGGAGAGATGGTATAATATACAGATCAAATGAGTTTTTCTCAGTTTGATATAGGTTTCTTGGGTTTCTTTTGGGCACTTGAGGGCCTCTTTCGGGTGTATTAGATCTATAGCGCGACAACGTACAGCTAGGTCAGCATGTATCTGGATGCAGCAAAAGCTGTCGTTGCCTAGCACCTCCAGGTCAGCATATATCTGGATGCAGCAGAGGAGGTACACGACTTTTTTCAGAGAAGATTTCAGAATCAGATCAAAATTGTGTGTATCGGGACAACATACAGACATTCAAATAGAAATGTGCAAATTCCAAGTGACTTTCTTTCCTGAGGTCATGTACAATTTTAGTTCTGAACAGAAAAACAGCCAAGATATCCCCAGATGAAATAACAGTATAAAGACCCAAAACTTCAGATTTTGGCAATCTATCAACGCAAGATTTAAGGTCATTAAACCATACACCACTGATGTGTTCCCCACTCATACACAGTTCTTTTAAGTTTATATCACATTGGTAAGTTGATTATTTCATGCTTTTTGCTTACTGGTACATCGTATAATGAAGCTGCTATCACACTTAAGCATTTTAATTTCAGTTTCAGTGTGACAGTCTAACTTGCTGATGTACTGTCATTTCTCCTTTTTCACACAGTGATAACTCATTTTTGATTTTTTTCATTTTTTTTATGTTTTTGATTTTTTCAATGTTTTTGTATTTTTGATTTTTAAGAAAAGCAGTAAACTATTTACAAAATTCTTATGAAAAACCAGTTATTCAGGATCCCTCATCCCGTTGAGTTCGACTAAGTGTTCAAAGCGAGCCCTGTCAAAAGCTTTAGTATAAAGATCTGCCAGGTTATCTTCTGTGTCGAATCAGCACTTTGAACTTCAATTTAAATCAATTAAATATATATATATCAACAATCTCACATCCCCCTTCACGTGCCTAGAGCAGCCATTATCAACATAAGTTGATAATCCTCCTTAGCAGCTCCTGCACACACCAACTAAAAAATTAGTTAGATTGGGGGACCCAAGCCTTAATGGTCTTGGGTCGTCCAAATTCACCAACTACTGGAACATCCATCCAATATCCATTACTCCTAACTGGAGTCTTGGATCTCAGACCTGTTGATGTAAATGGGGTTTGATTTCCATAAGGTCTATGGTCCTGAGGGTTCCTATATACATTTGGACTATATGACCTTTGAAAATTTTGATTCTGATATCTCGAATTTTGATTCCAAGAAGCTTGATTGTTATAATTTCTAAAGCCATTGTTATAAAAATTTCGACAACCATTATTTTGGTATCGATTTTGATATTGACCTTGACTTCTGAAATTATTTGAATATCCATTAAAATTGTTCATTCTAGGTGAACTGCTTCTAGGTCTTTCAAATCTGCCTGGTGGAGATCTAGGTTGAAATCTTTGTTGATTTCTTTGAAAACGTGAAACTTGTGGAGTTCCTGTTCCAGCCTTATCTACACCAACAGCAACATTCTCTGGTTGCTTAGGAGCAGATTTCTTTGGAGAATTTGATCCTTTCTCCTCACTATCACCTTCCTTCACAGGTAATTTCCCTCTTTGTTTTTCACTCATTTTTGCTTCACTCTTTTTGTTAGGACAACATCTTGCTACATGTCCCTTGACGTGACATTTGAAGCACGATATCCTTTTCAAAGACTTCTTAGCTGGAGTCTCTGAGGTAGATCCCTTATCAGATGGTGATGATCCCTTAGATGAACCTTGTTCAGTTTGCTTGGTTTCAGACTTTTCTTTGTTTTTATTTTTAGCAAACTCTACATTTGATTCATTTTCAATAACAGTTGTTTCATTTTTCATATCACTACCTTGAACAAAATTAATCTTTTTGACAAAAGCTTGATTTTTATTCTTAGGCGGTGAATTTTTCTTTTTAAAATCATCACTCTCAGATCCATCACCTTGACTTGATGTGGATGCGAAACTACTTGGTGTAGATGCCATAAAGTCTACTAGCTCATTTTCACTAGGCAGGAATGAATAGTCATGACTAAGAGGAGGTGGAACTTCATTAAAGCCTTGGAAGCCCACACTGGTCTTGTCATTACTCTTCTTTAACCCACCCATCATGTGTTTCATTACAAAAGATGAATCTCTGAATTGACCTAATTTCTTTTCAAGTTCAACAATTTTGAGTTGTGCATCTGACAACTCTTTGTTTTTATCAGAAATCTCTTTTGTTTTCTCAGCCATCATGTCATGAGCTAAGTCTATGACTTGAAGTTTTTCATTTAATTTGCAAGTTAAAGCTTCAATTTCAGCTTCACAACCTTTTATTTTCTTCAAGTATGATGATTCATTTCTTTTAACAAAAAAGTTTGCTTCTCTTATGTTAGACATCTCACTTACCAGACTTTGGTTTTGTGTTGACAACCTGTCAACCTCACCCTGTAGTTCACAACATCTCAAACATACTGAATTAGATTGTACCTCTTTCTCATGAATTTCTGAGTTTTCATCAGCAACAACCTGTTCAGCTTCACTCTCTTTCTCTACTTCAGCATCCACTTTTGCTTCAGCATTCTTCACTTCAGATTCAGCATCACTCACACTAGTTTCAGCCTCATCAACCGACACTATCTCTGCCATGAATGCCTTAGTGGCACTCTCATTTCCCTGATATCGCTTTTGTAATGCATCCCACATATCCTTTGAATTATTGTACTTTTTGAAGGTATGCTTGATGCTATCAGGTAAGGACATTTTAATAGCAGCCAATGCTCTCTTTTCAGCGTCATACTTCCTTTTATCATCCTCTTTCATGTTCACATAGTTTGTTCTACGTTGTCTGCCCTCATAATCATGTGTAGGGTTTATGTACCCATCTTCAATACATATCCACATACGTGCATCTTGAGATTCAATGAAGGATTTGAAGTTTTCCTTCCATGTAAGATAATTCTCCACCTTCATCATCTTAGGTGCTTTCAAATTCATCAAGTTTGACATTTTAACGTAACAGACTGTTAAAACCGTACAAAATATCTCCGAAAACTGTGGTTACTAACTTACACCTTTAGAATCGTCTCGAAAAGACAAATCCAATGATATATAATGTCAAAAACCGTATTCGGGATTTTCCAGAGTCTTTTTTTTCTTTTTCTTTTTTTTTACCCTAAAAATCCAAGGAATCTAACGGTCCAAACGGTTCTGTCAAACGAGCTACGGATCACTTTCTATTTGCAAAACAGTCAAATTTTCCCGACGCTTACCAACGAAAATTCCACCACTTAATTTTAATTTCTCTATTAATTTCGCTGAAGACAGCTTAATTTCGCTGGTCAGTTCTACGTAATTTCGCTGGTGTTTTACTTGTTCAATTTCGCTGATCAAGGTTCAACTTCGCTGATAAATTTGCTGCCAAATTCGCTGCTTATTTTCGCTATTACGACGACAGGTAAGTCGCTGAAAACCGTGATAATTTCGCTGTGGAAAATTATACGGTTACCAAAGTCGCCTTTGGATTTACTTCGCCAGTAAGTATGCTAGCACTGTTAATTTCGCAGATCACACAAATTCGCTAACTTCTCAAATTCGCTGAACCAGTATAATTGGAAACTTAATCTGATCAAAATTTTGAAAAAATTTCCCAGATTCTCCTAACACCTTCCTGTAGAATCGAAACAGCAAAATAATCAGCAATTTTCGAAAATAATATGATGAACACGAAGAACAGTCTTCGAATTCCAGCCAAATACTCGTCAAAATCCAACAGAAATCGTCCCGAAAACCTGCAAATCAGCAAACAAACAAAGCAGAATATCAAAACAGCCAATAAATCTCGAAATTTTTTATCAAGCCAACAAGAAATTTCGAAACCCTAATTTTTCAGGTTTCAAAATTTTCGAAAATACTTCCTGATTCTGCAAAACACAATTCTGAACCGAGCCTTCAAGAGCCTAATGCTCTGATACCAATTGTAGGTCCCCTATTCGTATGGATCTTTCACAGAATTGTCTTTCCAATCAAGAGTGCGGAATCCTCTTGATCAGAATAAAGCAGAAAACGTGTAGGAAACAGAAACAGCAAATCACTTTCAAACTGGGTTTCTATTGATTATCCAAACAAACGTTTTACAATCAATTAAAACCCTAACCAACACAATTTCGTCCAAGCCTATTGCCTTTCACGAAATTATTCTCTCTCTAAAACTGTTTTGGCTGATTAACTGATTAACCTAAACCCTAAAGCCTAACCTTGTTTATATAACACAACGTTACTACTTGGGCCAAGGTTAAACATCATGGACTGCGAATTGGACAGGCCCAATTCGCCCCCACACACCCAATTCATTAGGTTTAGTTAGCCCGAACATTACAACTAACTATTACAAAGCTAAACCCGCTAACTGTTTATCTTTTAACTAATTACAAGATATCCAAAGACCAAATCTAAGCTGTTGTCACAAACATGCACCAACAAATAGATCGTTATCCTCGTCAGAGACCATGTCGGGGGGCATATCAACAACGGGAGAAGCGGTAAGGGCACAGGAGCAGGGATCACCGCGAGTGGCAAATTCCCAACAAGATGGCCATCAGCAGGCTCTGCTACGACATCAGGCAGCGCAAAGGGCTGAAAGTTGTCATTGTCTGTGCTGGTCGTATCGGAAGTGTACACCTCGTGCTCCGATGAAACTATGTCGCCTGATACTATGGCCATGGAATTCGTAGTGTCTATCTTTCTAGTACATGATGAAGGCATGACGTTTGTAACACAAACGCACATACGTATAACAATCAATCATATAATCATATAAACATATTAGTCACCAAGTAAGCAATCAAATAATTCTCCTAGTCCCACTAGCCTCCCAGCCTCCCAGACTGATCTTCCTAGTCCCACTAGCCAATTCTCCCAGCCTCTCAGACTGCACTTCCTAGTCCCACTAGCCAATTCTCCCAGCCTCCCAGACTGCTCTTCCTAGTCCCACTAGCCAATTCTCCCAGCCTCTCAGACTGCTCTTCCTAGTCCCACTAGCCAATTCTCCCAGCCTCCCAGACTGTTCTTCCTAGTCCCACAAGCTAATTCTCCCAGCCTCTCAGACTGCTCTTCCTAGTCCCACTAGCCAATTTTCCTAGTCCCACTAGCCAACTACCTCGATCTCCCAGACCGAGCCTCAGCCTCCCAACCGAGCCTCAGCCTTTCCAGACTGAGCCTATAAATAATAAATAAAATGTGCTCAACATTTGTTTGTAAAAACGTTTTGGATCTGGACTTAAGTGGTATGCAGTAAAAATGTTTTCGTGAGAGCCCTAGTGATCATAGTCTAGACTCGAGAAAGAATCCTAGTTCGCTATGATCAGAGCTCTGATACCAAGCTGTCACACCCTGGCTTTGCGGAAGCGTGGTTAATTTGGTGTGACTTCTTAATACCATAGCTTAACCATAACAAAGCTATATGAAATAAAACCATGCAAGATCATCCATTTAATTAAGTTTTAAAAACCAAATACAACAACATTGTCTTAACAATCACAAACATCAACATGACATAAACACAGTTTAAGGACTGTGACTTGTCCAGGAAAGAGTCACATTCCCCAAACCCGGATGACCTCGTAACTAGTGCAGCGGGAAAACGTGTCATACCGCGCCAGATCCTTTAATTCCCTGAAATACATGTAAGTTAAAAAAATCAACAATAATGTTGAGCGAGTTCATGTGTTTAGTATGTGCGCGCGAATAAACCTTTATAATCATTGTAAGTATGAATGTTTTGTAAACTCTGGTATGAAAGCAAATAAGGAAACATATCAGTTAATGTGTAACCACATGGTCCAACCTGCGGGCGCATGGGAGGGGATAGGACAAGGTCACCACATGGTCCAACCTGCGGGCGCATGGGTGGTGTTACGACAAGGTCACCACATGGTCCAACCTGCGGGCGCATGGGTGGTGTTACGACAAGGTCACCACATGGTCCAACCTGCGGGCGCATGGGTGGTGTTAAGACAAGGTCACCACATGGTCCAACCTTAGGGCGCATGGGTGGGGTATGTTATGCTCAAATAGGCCTATCACTTGTATCCCTCGATCGTACTACGAGGACTAATGTTCTTAAGGTTTCACCTACCCAATCACATAACCTAACAGTTCCTTCCTTAGCTGACCATACCATGTAAGAAACATTCGAAATCATAGTAACATGTATTTCACCCCCGAAGTTATAAAACTGAAAACAGTTAGAGAAAAGGGGGGACATGAACTCACCGTGGTGCGTCTTTACCAAGTATGCCTCCAAATCACGCAGCTATGTGACGACCTACACGCGCTAACTCTATTAGACGGACGGCCGTGCCTTAGCTTTATGGTTTAAGTTTTTGGGAAATAGTTAGGCAACTATTTCGTGTTTACATTCTGTATATACTTGGTAGTCATTTTCCTTCCCAAGGATGGGGGATTTAATACATGTGTGTTCGTATAATTTCGAAATATATTATTAAGTCTCACTTAAAATATATTTTATTTCTATCTCCAAAATATAATATTCTTCTCAAAAATATTATACTTTAATACATGTGATTTTCCCAAAATAATACTTAGTAATATTATTTTTACCCTAAAAATAATATTTACGTAGTTCACAAAATAATCATAAACACTTATACCAGTGATGTTGTGAAAAATATATACTAAATATATATATGTATCACGTTTTATTTTGTGAAATCCCACCTCCGGTATTTTGTAAATATAGTCGTGGCGAAACTTATATTTTTGAAAACATGTCGAAAAGTATTTCTAACACTTATAGTGAAAATAATTCTAAGTGTTAGATTTTTAGAAAATTTCGCCAGAGTTTCCCTCGTAACTGGAGGTGGCCACGCTTTTAAGCGTATCATTTTCTTTTACAAATCAAACCAACCATTTTCATCATTCAATCAAAACAATGTTCAAACCACAACTAGTCAAAATATATATAAATCGCATAAATTTCATGAACTTGTGATTTATCCCAACTATGAAGTAAATCCCATTACTTTTAGTGGATCTTTATATAAAACAATCCGATTTTGTAAAAACCTCGTTTTTAAAGAAATTCCATCTTTACAACTTCTTGTAAAATTTGACAAAACTAGTTCTTTGTCGAAACTTAGTGTTACACAAGTATTTACACACTTGTGTGTTCTAAAAACCATTCGTGTTAGTGTAAGATCCGTCTTTAAAAGTATGTTTTCTCTTGACACGTGGTCCCTTGAAAATACCGCTAGTAGATACGTAGATCTACTAGTTTTAAACACTATTTCACAAACAAAATCGCTTTTACACAAGTTCATGATTTATGTGTGGTAGAGTTCATCCTTTAACCCTTGTTACTTCCAAAACAACCTTATGTCATGATCCAAGATCATGACCAATCCGAGTTAAATGACGATCCGAGCTACCACAACATAGATCGGGTCCAAATAACCACACAAATCAAACACTACAAGTTTTACACAACATATGAGCTTTTAACCACCATTTTTAGTGTTTTTAGTAGACTTTTAAGCTTCATCTTGTATGTTCACGAGTTTTAACCGTTACAAATCATATTAACCACTTTAAAATAGTTCAAGAAGGTGATTTAAGCAACTTACTACTAGCTCGAGGCTAGGGAAGAATCTAAGCGCAAAACGGGTGGATAAAAGCAATGTAGTGAGGTCCTTCGCCTTCCGATTGCACCAAGGTTCCTTATACGCGATCCTTAACACTTGTAGATACTTGGAATGGCTTGAAACAAATTCGAAAATGATGGATGCTCAAGGGGGTGTTTGGCCGTGAGTTCTTGAGAGAGAGAGAGGAAGTGTGTTGTTGAGTTTGAGTTGTGAATGAACAAATGTGTTTAGTGAAGAACTTATAGACAAAGCTTAAGATAATTATCCAATAGACCATATGTCTTCTTGATATAAGACAAGTGAGATTTTTATAATCTTGCAAGGACAAGAGGTGTCCCCCTCATGGGGACGGTTTCTAAAAGGGGGGGGGGTACTAGTTTGATTCCAACTAAACAGTTAGACATTAGTTTAGTTAAGTGTAGGTTAACCCGGTTAGTAGTGTGTAGCGTGTTATGATGGGTGTTAGGGCAATCAGGGACCCTAACTGGCTCAGAAAAAGATAAACAATGAAAATGACATTATTTTCATGTTCCGGGTATAGTCCGGTTGGATGGTAATCCGTTAAAGTTGGTGTGAATTCATGCAATTTTGTATTTCACGTTTGTATACTTTGTATGAAAAACATAATTTGTATTTTGTATAAATCAAGTCTTTTGTGTACACCACGTACTCATGTATAAGTCAAATATTTATGTATGTATCAAGTGTTAATGGGTTGCAAAGCCATTAACGTGTGACACGACATAGGAAGTCACCAAACCATAGGCATTTTCTGTAGTCGATTCACGACTGAGACACAAAAACACTGCTTGGTAAAAGAGTGGCCAAGAGTGGGGCTGCCCGGAACCCATTAGATCTAACCTTTTGTTCTGCGGTCTAAGTATGTACACGATTAATGGTGCTTATGGTACCCTATTCGTGACACGATTTCTCGTATCATTCTTGTATCCATCATATCATTTGTAATCATTGTAATATTTGTAACATGTATTTCACCCCCGAAGTTATAAAACTGAAAACAGTTAAGAGAAAAGGGGGAGCATGAACTCACAACTTTGCGTTCCTGTGCGTCGTAAACTTCACCGGATTTGCCTACTTAACGTCGTAACCTATACGCGTTTTCTTAATGTTAGTCACTAAACTTGTATCGCACAAGTACAGTCACTCTCTTTTGTATTTGTATTGTTGTGTTAAAAATATTTCATATTTTTAACTACGTATCTTACTTATATTATTTCCTCTAAAATAAATATAAGTCTTTTGTGTTTTGCACTTCGCACCCGAATTATGTATCTTGTATTTTGTATGTGTATTTTTATGTTTATACTCCTCACGAGTATTTAGTGTATTTTTAAGTCTTAATACACTAGCACGTATAACACATACTTTATACACTTAGCACAAAAGTTGGTGATAAAATAATATATATATTTTTCTCAAAAAAATATATACATACTTAATATCCATTTTTATTTTGAAGAAATCCTCATTTCTTATCACCAAAAATTAGGGAAACCTTGGTAATACTTTTAAACACATTTTTAGGGAATAAGTTTCTCAAAAACTTATATCTTTTCTAAGTGTCAAAATTTATAAAAATTTTGACAGAGTTTCCCCTAAAAATGGAGGTTTCCCATGTTTTCAAAACATGTGTTTATTTTCTTTTAAATCGTCAACAATCTCCTCATTCAACAATAAGCAATATGCAACTAGTTAAAATAGATATAATCGCAGAAATACATGAACTTGTGGTTTTTCCAAAATAGGTAGTATCCTTCCATTATTTTTAGTGGATCTTTGTATAGATCAACTTTGTTTCTTGAAAGTCTTGCTTTTAAAGAAGTTACATCTTTACAACTTCCGGTCAACATTTACAAAAATAGTTATTTTGTCGAAACTTTGTGTTACACAAGTGTTTACATACTCGTGTGTTTGCTAAAATCATTCTTTTTCATGTAAGACTCGGCTTTAGAAAATATGATTTCTTGGACACTTGGTCCTTTGAAAGTACCGCTTGTAGATCCGTAGATCTACTAGTTTTGAACACCATTTCACAAACAAAATCGCTTTTACACAAGTTCATGATTCGTGTGTGGTAGAGTTTCATCCTTTAACCCTTGTTACTTCCAAAACAACCTTATGTCATGATCCATGATCATGACCAACTCGGGTTAAATGACGATCCGAGCTACCACAACATAGATCGGGTCCAAATAATCACACAAATCAATTACTACATGATTTACACAACATATGAGCTTTTAACCAACATTTTTAGTGTTTTTAGTAGACTTTTATGCTTCAACTTGTGAGATTACGAGTTTTAACCGTTACAAATCGTATTAACCACTTTAAAATAGTTCGAGAAGGTGATTTAAGCAACATACCACTAGCTCGAGGCTAGGGAAGAATCTAAGCGCAAATAGGGTGGATAAAAGCAAAGTAGAGAGGTCCTTCACCTTCCGTTTGCTCCAAGGTTCCTTATATGTGATCCTTAACGCTTGTATGAACTTGGAATGTGAAGATCAAAGCTCGAAAAATTGATGGGTACAAGAGGGTGTTCGGCCGTGAGCTTTCTAGAGAGAGAGATGGAGTTGTTTTGGGGTGTTAAGTGGTGAATGATATGTTAGGCTAATCCTTGATCATATAGTCATTCCATAAGTGTATTACCCAACGGATTTCATGCTCTCTAGATACTAAACATGTAGATTAAAATAATAATTTGGAGGACAAAGTATGTCCCCCTTCTTGGGGACGGTTGGTTAAGGGGGGGGGGGGGTAACTAGTTCATTTCCAACCAATTAGTTAGATAATAGTTAGGTTAGTCTAGGTTAGTTAAGTGATTAACCCGGTTAGTAGTGTGTTGTGCTTTATTGCGTTTGTTAGGGTATTCAGGGACCTTAACTGGCTCAGAAAAAGATAAGTAATGTTATTAACAATATTTTCATGTTCCGGGTAAACTCCGGTTGTTCGGTTACATACCGATTCGTTAAAGTGCTAATTGCACCTTTTAGTGTTTAATAAGTATCTTTTTGTAACACTATCGATTCCCAACACTTAGGGAAATATTCTGGATAATAAAACGTCATTTCTGCAAAATATTCATATGTTTAAATGCTGAATTATTGCTGAATTATATAAATTCTGCACTTAAAGTGCGTTTCGGGTGCTTTTTAGTGCTTATTTTTGCTTTCGTATTGCATATATATTAAACCCTTGTATGTACTCTGGGTTTTAATGCATTCTTGTTGTCGGACCTACACCTAGGCTCCAATTTTATTGTCTGACTGCTTTCTGCAGTTCTGTTGACACAGTGTGTCTTACCGGTGAGTTTACTAGTATTTTTGACGCAACGCTCTCGTTTATGCATAAAGCAATATTTTGTAGTATACAACGTGCATGAATTCACTTGTTTGGTATGTAATCAGATATTGCTGACAGTTAAGCACTAATTGCAGTCATTAAGCAATAATTAATGTGTACGGAAATTACCGGTTTGGTGCCAGTTGTCACAGTCTCCCCCCGTTAAAAGAATTTCGTCCCGAAATTCAGGCTGAACTAACTCTCGCTGGAGTCTTCATGAATAGGTGGGGATACTTTTTCTTGAACTGGTCTTCACGTTCCCATGTGTACTCGGGTCCGTGCTTAGAGCTCCAACGTACTTTGACAAGTTTTACGCTGCTCCTCCTGGTCTTGTTGACTTTCCAGTCGGTAACCTCAACGGGTTGTTCTGTAAATCGGAGGGCTTCATCAATATGCACTTCATCCATCGGGATGATCACGCTTTCTTGTGTTGGACTCTTCTTCAGGTTGGATACATGAAACGTATCATGTACTCCATTAAGTTCTTCCGGTAACTCCAACTTGTATGCCACGGTACCAATTCTCTTCAATATTCTGAATGGTCCGATATATCATGGATTCAGCTTTCCACGCTTTCCAAATCTGACTACGCCCTTCCATGGTGAGACTTTTAACAACACCTTGTCTCCCACCTTGAATTCTACTGATTTCCTTTTCGTATCGGTGTAGCTCTTTTTTCGATCTCGGGCCGCCTTTATGCGCTCTCGGATCCGCGCAATCTTGTCGGTTGTCTCTTGTACAAGTTCAGGACCAACCATACACTTATCTCCGGCATCTGCCCAACATAAGGACGATCGGCATTTGCGTCCATACAGAGCTTCGAACGGCGCGGCTTTTATGCTCGTATGATAACTGTTATTGTAGGAAAACTCAACTAAAGGTAGATGAGTATCCCAGCTGCCACCTAGATCCATGACACATGCGCGAAGCATATCTTCTAACGTTTGTATAGTCCGTTCGCTCTGGCCGTCTGTTTGCGGATGGAATGCCGTGCTCATATCTAACTGAGATCCAAAGGCTTCCTGAAATGATTGCCAGATTCTTGAGACAAAGCGTCCATCTCTGTCTGAAATGATTGAGATTGGCACTCCATGACGTGCCACAATTTCTCTTAAGTATATTTCAGCAAGCTTCCCAGTGCTGTCTTTCTCTCGGATTGGTAGGAAATGCGCAGACTTCGTCAATCGATCAACTATTACCCATATCATATCGTGCCCTCTCGGGGTCCTGGGTAATTTCGTTATGAAGTCCATCGAGATTTGTTCCCACTTCCACACGGGAATCTCTGGTTGTTGTAGTAGGCCGGATGGTTTCTGATATTCTGCCTTAACCTTAGCACAGGTTAGGCATTTTCCAACATAGACAGCAACGTCGCTCTTGAGTCTCGGCCACCAATAGTATTCTTTCAAATCTTGATACGTTTTATCTGATCCTGGATGGATCGAGTATCTCGATTTATGCGCTTCATTAAGGATGACTTCTCGTATGCCACCATAGAGTGGAACCCAAATACGCTTCTTGAAGTATAAGGCTCCCTCTTCGTTTGGCACCATGTATTTCAGCATACCCCGTAGGTATTCAGCTTTACGGTTCTCTCCTTTAAGAGCTTCTTGTTGTGCATCACGAATGCGTGCAGTGAGGTTCGTTTGAATCGTCATTTCCAATGCTCGAACCCTTAGGGTCTTACCCCTTTCTTTTTGGCTCAACGCGTCCGCTACAACGTTTGCCTTTCCAGGATGGTACTTAATCTCACAGTCATAATCGTTCAGCAGCTCAACCCAACGTCGCTGGCGCATATTCAATTCCTTCTGATCAAATATGTGTTGTAAGCTTTTGTGATCTGTGAAGATTGTACATCGAGTAACATATAAATAATGTCGCCAAATCTTCAAGGTGAATACCACTGCACCCAGCTCCAGGTCGTGAGTGGTATAATTTCTCTCGTGAACCTTCAGTTGTCTTGAAGCATAAGCGATGACTTTTTGGCGTTGCATGCACACGCAACCCAAGCTTTGTCGTGAGGCGTCGCAGTATACCACGAAGTCTTCAGTGCCTTCGGGTAATGATAGTATCGGTGCATCGCAGAGCTTGTTCTTAAGTAGCTGAAAGGCTTCTTCTTGTTTGTGACCCCAGTCGTATTTCCTGTCCTTCTGTGTAAGGGTCGTTAGCGTTTGAGCTATCTTTGAGAAATTCTCGATGAATCGCCAATAATAGCCCGCTAAGCCCAAAAATTGTCGAACTTCAGTTGAGGTCTTGGGAGCTTCCCAATTCTTTATTGCTCCTATCTTGGACGGGTCTACATGAATGCCCTTCTCATTCACCACGTGTCCAAGAAATTGTACTTCGCGAATCCAGAATTCGCATTTCGAGAACTTTGCATAAAGTTTCTCTTTCTTCAGTAGTTCCAAGATGGTTCTGAGATGTTGCTCGTGCTCTTCTTTCGTTCGCGACTAAATCAGGATATCATCGATAAATACAATCACGAATTTATCATGATATGGTTTACATACGCGGTTCATCAGATCCATAAATACCGCTGGTGCATTCGTCAGCCCAAACGGCATTACAAGAAATTCGTAGTGCCCATAGCGTGTTCTGAATGCAGTCTTTGGCACGCTTTCATCTTGGATTCTCAGCTGATGGTATCCAGATCGAAGGTCGATCTTGGAATAGTAGCTTGATCCTTGCAGTTGATCAAACAAGTCATCAATCCTCGGTAGCGGATACCGATTCTTGATTGTGAGCTTGTTCAGTTCCCTGTAATCGATACACATCCGCAGTGATCCATCCTTCTTCTTCACGAATAATACTGGAGCTCCCCAGGGTGAGAAGCTTGGCCTTATAAATCCTTTATCCAACAACTCCTGGAGCTGTGTCGATAATTCTTGCATTTCGGATGGCGCAAGTCGATATGGAGCCTTGGTTACAGGAGCGGCTCCTGGAACCAAGTCTATGTGGAATTCGACTTGTCGTTGCGGAGGTAGTCCTGGCAGGTCTTCGGGAAAAAAACATCAGGAAATTCCTTCACCACAGGAATGTCTTCGAGTTTTGGCTCCACAGCCTTCTTATCTACAACGTGTGCTAGGAAAGCAACACATCCTTTCCTTAAGCACTTCTGTGCCTTCATACAACTGATGATTCGTAGAGGCGCGTTTCGTCTTTCTCCATGTACGATGAGAGTTTCATCATTCGTCAGAGGGATGCGAATGATTTTCTCATGACAGATGACTTCAGCTTTGTTCTTTGACAACCAGTCCATCCCGACCACTACGTCGAAGCTACCTAATTGAATAGGTAAGAGGTCGATGCTAAATCTTCGTTCACCAAGTTCTAGCGTGCAACCTCTAACAACTTCGCCCGATTCAACAAGTTTACCATTGGCTAGTTCTATGGAATAAGGAATTTCTAATCTACTAGATTCTATTCCAAGTATGCGTTTAAATTCCACAGACATGAAGCTAAATCGGCGCCAGTGTCAAAAAATATGGATGCAAAGTGATTGTTAATGAGGAACGTACCGTTGACCACATCAGGGTCCTCGCGTGCGTTCTTTGCTCCAATCACAAACGCTTGAGTCTGAACGTTGTTTCCCCATGGGCAATTTTTCTTGAGATGATCCATGCTTCCACAACCAAAGCATCCTTGGTTTTGCCCAGCTCCATGGCCATTCCGGTTACCATTGCCATTTCCATTTCCACCATTGTTTCTATCATTAGCCCCATTACGATTTCCATTCCCGTTCCTCTTACTCCAACAGTCTTCAGTGCGGTGACCCAACTTTCCACACTTGTCACACTTTGGGATGCGACAAGCTCCCTCGTGATGGTGTTTACACCGATGGCATTTGGGCAAGGTGCCCCGGTATCCCCTTGCTGGAGCGTCGTTCATAGCTGCAAGAGATTTCGCCATTTCCAGCTCCATGGCCATTCCGGTTACCATTGCCATTTCCATTTCCACCATTGTTTCTATCATTAGCCCCATTACGATTTCCATTCCCGTTCCTCTTACTCCAACAGTCTTCAGTGCGGTGACCCAACTTTCCACACTTGTCACACTTTGGGATGCGACAAGCTCCCTCGTGATGGTGTTTACACCGATGGCATTTGGGCAAGGTGCCCCGGTATCCCCTTGCTGGAGCGTCGTTCATAGCTGCAAGAGATTTCGCCCCTTGAGGCGGGTTAGGGTCACGTTTCTTGTTGGAACCTTTGTTGTTATGAGTTGCTTGATTCAAGTTTGCATATTTCCTTTTCTTGTCACCAGACGACTCAGCATGCGTCTCGGCATTTTCTGTTGGGTTCAGTGATAGCGTCTTCATTCGAACACAATTTTCAGTAAGGCTGACAGCCAGAGTTACAGCCTCGGTGATTGTTTGTGGTTTGGCTGACGTCACCATGCCACGAAACTCTGAGGCCAGTCCCCAAATGTAGCGTTCAACACGCTTGAATTCGGGAGTCACCATGTAGGGAAGCACTCTGGACAGATCGTGGAACCTTCGATTATAACCATTAATGTCAGCACCTTCCATGGTCAAGTGCCAGAACTCCGTCTCCAGCCTTTGGAGTTCAGCACGAGAGCAGTACTTCTCTCTCATTCTTTCCTTTAGTTCATCCCAAGTTAGGCCATATGCGGCATCATCGCCCAAGGTTTGGACTTGCAGGTTCCACCAAGTCAGAGCTTCATCGACAAACAACCCAGTAGCAAAGGTGACTTGTTGATCCGCGGTACACTTGCTCATGCGGAAGGTAGCTTCAGTCTTCTCCGTCTAGCGCACAAATGCTACTGCACCTCCTGTGCCATCGTAGTTCATCGGCTTGCAGTCGAGGAATTGCTTGAAAGTGCAGCATGGAGCTGCATTGCCTCCAGATGAATCTCCGTTCCCATTACGTCTAGCGTTGCTTGGGCCGCCACTGCCTTGAGTTCGGTTTGCCTCGTACTGGGCGATAGCAGCGGAGATCCTTTCTTCCAGTAGAGCTTCCAGCTCTTCGGCAATTCTTGGAAGTGGGGGAGGAGGAGGTTGGTCATGAGCGTTCACAGCTCTTCTGGGTGCCATGTTCTGAAGAACATAACACAACAGGGTTACACATTTGTTTGATATCGTCATACTAGACAGTAGTAGTATATATATATTCACATATATATACCACATAAGTGACATCAAACAATTATTACTCTAGCAGAGTACTTAGTAGACTTGCACTGAGGGGATCTATACGTGACGAGACTTGCTGTGGTTTCTGTGCGCTGAATTCCATAATTATGTATGCATCCATAATTACGTAACTCCTTGCACAGTCAGCACAGTTCATTTCATCCTCGTATCTCTTCCCTCAGAAAGGCCATTGCTTTCAGGTAAAGTCACGTATACTTGTGACATTCTACTTCTAGTACATGCTAATTATCACACATAATTGCAAGTAATTTCTAGTCAACGACAAGTGCTACTCAAGTGCACTCTAAGTCTCGTAGTGTCTTTTCTAGACTCATGTAGACAGTTTCATGCAGTGGATGTCGCGGGACGTTTTATGCAATGAAAACTCTTTGAAAATTGTTTTCGTGAATGGATCCTAGAGATTGTAGACTAGACTCGAGAAGGAATCCTGGTTCACTACAATCGCAGCTCTGATACCAATCTGTCACACCCCTTTCTGCGGCGGAAGCACGAGGTGTGATCATGAAAGGTTCTCATTGCATACGAAAGGTAAACATACTACATGCTCATGAAAATAACTTCAAATACCATAATTTGAAAACATAAGTTTAGCGTTTACATCGCTAAGTCGCATAAAACATTGTCTTAAAAAGTTTACAACTTTATTTAAAGATAAACATAGCGACATCCACGAGCATGGGTCAGACCGCGCGCACATCCATCCTAGTTACCTGAAATACATGTGAGTTTTGGAAAAACGTCAACATAAAGTTGGTGTGAATTCATGCAATTTTGTATTTCACGTTTGTATACTTTGTATGAAAAACATAATTTGTATTTTGTATAAATCAAGTCTTTTGTGTACACCACGTACTCATGTATAAGTCAAATATTTCTATATGTATCAAGTGTTAATGGGTTGCAAAGCCATTAACGTGTGACACGACATAGGAAGTCACCAAACCATAGGCATTTTTCTGTAGTCGATTCACGACTGAGACACAAAAACACTGCTTGGTAAAAGAGTGGCCAAGAGTGGGGCTGCCCGGAACCCATTAGATCTAACCTTTTGTTCTGCGGTCTAAGTATGTACACGATTAATGGTGCTTATGGTACCCTATTCGTGACACGATTTCTCGTATCATTCTTGTATCCATCATATCATTTGTAATCATTGTAATATTTGTAACATGTATTTCACCCCCGAAGTTATAAAACTGAAAACAGTTAAGAGAAAAGGGGGAGCATGAACTCACAACTTTGCGTTCCTGTGCGTCGTAAACTTCACCGGATTTGCCTACTTAACGTCGTAACCTATACGCGTTTTCTTAATGTTAGTCACTAAACTTGTATCGCACAAGTACAGTCACTCTCTTTTGTATTTGTATTGTTGTGTTAAAAATATTTCATATTTTTAACTACGTATCTTACTTATATTATTTCCTCTAAAATAAATATAAGTCTTTTGTGTTTTGCACTTCGCACCCGAATTATGTATCTTGTATTTTGTATGTGTATTTTTATGTTTATACTCCTCACGAGTATTTAGTGTATTTTTAAGTCTTAATACACTAGCACGTATAACACATACTTTATACACTTAGCACAAAAGTTGGTGATAAAATAATATATATATTTTTCTCAAAAAAATAGATACATACTTAATATCCATTTTTATTTTGAAGATATCCTCATTTCTTATCACCAAAAATTAGGGAAACCTTGGTAATACTTTTAAACACATTTTTAGGGAATAAGTTTCTCAAAAACTTATATCTTTTCTAAGTGTCAAAATTTATAAAAATTTTGACAGAGTTTCCCCTAAAAATGGAGGTTTCCCATGTTTTCAAAACATGTGTTTATTTTCTTTTAAATCGTCAACAATCTCCTCATTCAACAATAAGCAATATGCAACTAGTTAAAATAGATATAATCGCAGAAATACATGAACTTGTGGTTTTTCCAAAATAGGTAGTATCCTTCCATTATTTTTAGTGGATCTTTGTATAGATCAACTTTGTTTCTTGAAAGTCTTGCTTTTAAAGAAGTTAAATCTTTACAACTTCCGGTCAACATTTACAAAAATAGTTATTTTGTCGAAACTTTGTGTTACACAAGTGTTTACATACTCGTGTGTTTGCTAAAATCATTCTTTTTCATGTAAGACTCGGCTTTAGAAAATATGATTTCTTGGACACTTGGTCCTTTGAAAGTACCGCTTGTAGATCCGTAGATCTACTAGTTTTGAACACCATTTCACAAACAAAATCGCTTTTACACAAGTTCATGATTCGTGTGTGGTAGAGTTTCATCCTTTAACCCTTGTTACTTCCAAAACAACCTTATGTCATGATCCATGATCATGACCAACTCGGGTTAAATGACGATCCGAGCTACCACAACATAGATCGGGTCCAAATAATCACACAAATCAATTACTACATGATTTACACAACATATGAGCTTTTAACCAACATTTTTAGTGTTTTTAGTAGACTTTTATGCTTCAACTTGTGAGATTACGAGTTTTAACCGTTACAAATCGTATTAACCACTTTAAAATAGTTCGAGAAGGTGATTTAAGCAACATACCACTAGCTCGAGGCTAGGGAAGAATCTAAACGCAAATAGGGTGGATAAAAGCAAAGTAGAGAGGTCCTTCACCTTCCGTTTGCTCCAAGGTTCCTTATATGTGATCCTTAACGCTTGTATGAACTTGGAATGTGAAGATCAAAGCTCGAAAAATTGATGGGTGCAAGAGGGTGTTCGGCCGTGAGCTTTCTAGAGAGAGAGAGGGAGTTGTTTTGGGGTGTTAAGTGGTGAATGATATGTTAGGCTAATCCTTGATCATATAGTCATTCCATAAGTGTATTACCCAACGGATTTCATGCTCTCTAGATACTAAACATGTAGATTAAAATAATAATTTGGAGGACAAAGTATGTCCCCCTTCTTGGGGACGGTTGGTTAAGGGGGGGGGGGGTAACTAGTTCATTTCCAACCAATTAGTTAGATAATAGTTAGGTTAGTCTAGGTTAGTTAAGTGATTAACCCGGTTAGTAGTGTGTTGTGCTTTATTGCGGGTGTTAGGGTATTCAGGGACCTTAACTGGCTCAGAAAAAGATAAGTAATGTTATTAACAATATTTTCATGTTCCGGGTAAACTCCGGTTGTTCGGTTACATACCGATTCGTTAAAGTGCTAAATTGCACCTTTTAGTGTTTAATAAGTATCTTTTTGTAACACTATCGATTCCCAACACTTAGGGAAATATTCTGGATAATAAAACGTCATTTCTGCAAAATATTCATATGTTTAAATGCTGAATTATTGCTGAATTATATAAATTCTGCACTTAAAGTGCGTTTCGGGTGCTTTTTAGTGCTTATTTTTGCTTTCGTATTGCATATATATTAAACCCTTGTATGTACTATGGGTTTTAATGCATTCTTGTTGTCGGACCTACACCTAGGCTCCAATTTTATTGTCTGACTGCTTTCTGCAGTTCTGTTGACACAGTGTGTCTTACCGGTGAGTTTACTAGTATTTTTGACGCAACGCTCTCGTTTATGCATAAAGCAATATTTTGTAGTATACAACGTGCATGAATTCACTTGTTTGGTATGTAATCAGATATTGCTGACAATTAAGCACTAATTGCAGTCATTAAGCAATAATTAATGTGTACGGAAATTACCGATTTGTGCCAGTTGTCACAACCACAACATAGATCGGGTCCAAATAACCACACAAATCAAACACTACAAGTTTTACACAACATATGAGCTTTTAACCACCATTTTTAGTGTTTTTAGTAGACTTTTAAGCTTCATCTTGTATGTTCACGAGTTTTAACCGTTACAAATCATATTAACCACTTTAAAATAGTTCAAGAAGGTGATTTAAGCAACTTACTACTAGCTCGAGGCTAGGGAAGAATCTAAGCGCAAAACGGGTGGATAAAAGCAATGTAGTGAGGTCCTTCGCCTTCCGATTGCACCAAGGTTCCTTATACGCGATCCTTAACACTTGTAGATACTTGGAATGGCTTGAAACAAATTCGAAAATGATGGATGCTCAAGGGGGTGTTTGGCCGTGAGTTCTTGAGAGAGAGAGAGGAAGTGTGTTGTTGAGTTTGAGTTGTGAATGAACAAATGTGTTTAGTGAAGAACTTATAGACAAAGCTTAAGATAATTATCCAATAGACCATATGTCTTCTTGATATAAGACAAGTGAGATTTTTATAATCTTGCAAGGACAAGAGGTGTCCCCCTCATGGGGACGGTTTCTAAAAAGGGGGGGGGTACTAGTTTGATTCCAACTAAACAGTTAGACATTAGTTTAGTTAAGTGTAGGTTAACCCGGTTAGTAGTGTGTAGCGTGTTATGACGGGTGTTAGGGCAATCAGGGACCCTAACTGGCTCAGAAAAAGATAAACAATGAAAATGACAATATTTTCATGTTCCGGGTAAAGTCCGGTTGTTCGTTTGATGGTAATCCGTTAAAGTGCTTAACAAGATTTTAAAGTGTCGTTAATACCATTTTTAGTGACACAACTCATTTCTGACACTTTGGAAAGTGTCTAGCAATATTTTTCTTAAGTTTTGGCACTTTATTAGTTAGCTAAAGGCTGAATTATTATGTAAAGTGCTGTATTTTGTGCTTAGAGCACGTTTTAGGCACATCCAGTCATTGAAACTTATTCCTAGAGACGCAGTTCTACAACCCTTGTATCCCTACACTCACCACTAGTGTAGTAAAATATTTCTGGCTCATACAGGCCTTAGAGGCAGTGTCTGCCTGATGCTGGCTTCATCAGCATGTTCAATAGGTTATCCGTTTATAGTGCTACTGTGCTTTTTGTGCATCTTGTTTGTCACTAAGGTTCAGCTTGTAAATAATGTAGTGACGGTAAGTAAAGTATGATGCAAGTAAGTACATGTATCAGTAATCAAGTAGCAGTTCATCAGTAATTTCAAACAAGCACAGTAATTAAGCAGTAATTAATTATTAATTAAGTCGTACGGATACCTGGTTTGGTGAGGGTTGTCACATGAACAAACTGTCGTTGACGGTTTTGGTTGAGGATCGTGTTAGACACGGGGCCCTTAAAACAGATTTCGCGCCTCCTCTCAGACGGTCTGTTTCCAGGATACAACAACCGAAGCTGTAGTTGTACTGCCGGAGATGGCTCTCGCGCCCGAGATTACACCAGGTATAGAATGGTGTTTTGGAAAATAAAGAAAAGAAGTTGTATTTATTTTAGAGTACTCCTCTAAAATTACGTAGTGAATGTTTCTAATGGTTTTCATGAGATCCTCTCATCTCGTATCTTTTTCGTCGTATCTCAAATATGAACCTAAGGTTCATATATATACACCACACATTCACAAAATTGAAACATACCTTGCCTTTAATTCTCCAATTAACGAGGCAATAAATCTTGTAATAAACAAGATTTAATTATATTAAAATGGAATTAATATGGTCAACGAAACTGTCATATTCATTCATGACAGAATTAAACAAGTTGAAACAGCTAGTTTGACCAAGTCCAACCAGCTGTTTTGTTTCCGCTGCAAACATGTGCACGCGCCTGAAGTGTCTCTTCAGTCCGTTCGCCACACTGTATGGAACCTGCGTATGCGCCTGGTATGCAGACCAGTGCGCCTGCGCGCGCTTGAACTGTCGCATGCCTGAGAGGCCTGCGCCACATCATCCGCCTAAGTCACCCAAGGGTGCGCCAAAGCGGACCTGCCATGTATCTGACCACACGCTCATGGGCAAAAATACAAAAGCAGTGCGAAGTTCAGAATGCACCACATGCGCTCATATTAGATGTGGAGTCGCTCGCCACACGGATGCTACTGCGCATACCAGGACGCCACCTGGTTATGCGCCATCCATACTCTTGCGCATATGTGCGGGTGCGGCGCACCCTTTGGTCCCCACTAGTGTTTGCCTTGAAGGAAACAAATTATAGGGAGTGCTCCTCCTTATATACCACTTTGAGTTTTGTCATCCCACCTATCTGGGACAAGTTGACAAAACTAATCCATTTTATTCATCTTTGTTTGTTCCAAACATACAACTTCAAGCTTCGATATCTCATTCATCTCAGCTCTATTTGGACATAGTTTGAACACAAACCATAAATAATTATTTATACAACACATATATAAATATTATTGATGTCCAAAATATTTAGTGAAAAACTCATTTTCACTAAAATTTCCAACAGGAAGCTCGGATTGAGCTGATTCTTTTTGGGATGGAAAGATATTTTAGTATTCTTCATTTCATCTTTGATCACGAAGGGCTAAATAAGACCGTAAAGTGGTCAAAAGAGTCGATTCAGCAGTTACATTGTAAAGTTGCTGCACATTTTATTGATAAACTTAATCCAAGGAAAGTTGTATTTTGTTCATACTTTGCCTTGTTTATAAAACAATGGTTTCATGAATATTAAGCATGTTATTTTGCTTATTGCAAGTATTTAAAATACCTACAAATAAGATTGTCAACGAAGTTGTGAAAATGAGAAAAAGAATGATTAAAGCATATAATACATATGGGTAGTTTGATTATTAAGAAAGTAAAACTGACCTATGATTTAGTTAAGTAAATTATATGCAAGAAACCCCATAGGAAATGGTAGCCATAATATGAAATGACTAAACTAACCATTTTATGGGTAATATGATAGTTTGACTCTTGACGAGCTAGGTGAAGCTTGGAGGAGATGATCAAACGGGATAAAGACACGAGTAAGACTTGCATGGATGAAAGGTAAGTAAAGCTTACACCTATTTTTTTATTATCATACGTATTTATTCTATAGGTGATAAATACAACAATAGATCATGTTCGAATTATGGGTTCCGACACGAAACGAAATGGGTCGGAACGAATAAAAACGTTTGAATCATGATTAATGGTGAAAGAGGTAAAATGGTAATTTAGTCATAAATCGACTAAGAATTTATGAGTTTTCTTAAAGTTACCTCATAGCTTAACTAATAATGGAAAAAGGGGTAAAATGGTAATTTAGTCACGTGATGACTAATTGTAATCGAGATTAAAAGGATACCCACGGCGTAAGCCGAACTGGGTCAAGTATATAAAAAAAGGGAAATTTATGTGGTAAAATCTGTAATGGGTCGAATGTGTGATTGAGTAATTAGAAACCATGATTTGTAATAAATATAATTGTTTGGTCGTGTAGACCAAATGGGTCAAATGATGGTGATAACATTATATGACCATATCGACTAATGTTGGTTGTTAAGTCATATGTTTACAGGAACGAATAGCAATTTGGATAATTGCGTTGTCATAGAATATTGAATTAATAATAGCAAGGTATAAACGGGTCTATACGTTGACTCGAGCCAGGTACGCTTATATATAGATTTATAGTTAAAAGTGTTTAACTTGCCTTAACGTGTCAAAATGAGTAGATAGGTAAAACGGGTTAAGAATTCATAAGAAACCCGTAATTTGAACCTTGCATATTAGTAAATTGATATAACGTGATATGCATGATATTTTGAAAAGGTAATAAACAAGTTTGTTTGATAAATCTCGAACGGGTCAAAAAAAGTGTCATAATTGAATTTCAAGCCGAGAGCTTGAAAGTTAAAATTTTGTGAATTTAGATGTCGGGTTTTCACTCCGTAAGATGGAGAATTAAATTACGAACGCGTAGGAAAAATAATCGCGAAAAACAAACTTGTAGAATGAAAGTTATGCCAATTTAAAGTTTGAAATTTGTTAAAATTGGAGCTGGGCAGAAAATGCAGGTTCAGATATAAACCTGCTGGAAACTGGTCTCCCCCGCGGCACGCTAAGGAGAAACAAGGTCCGGGCGCGACACGCGACATGCGTCACGGCACGCGACACATCTAGTTGAGTCTCTCGCGACACGCGAGAGACATAAAGGCTGGAAAAAAATTATTTTGGTTAATTGTTTGATGCGTAGAACTTGTTTAAACTTATATTTAGATTATCAAAACTAACTTTTAGGTTGGTTTTGATCACAGGTGAATATCGAAAGTACCCGGACGAAGATCAAGCGACGAGAAAGAACCGAACACATGAAGAAGAAGCTTCTGCACGTTGTTTTGTTGAAATTTTTAAACGACAAACTAAACTACATTATGTTGTTCTAAACTTTAAATTGTAAATGTTTTAATAAACCCGTACTTTGTAATGTATATGTGCTCTTAATCACATGTTTATTATCGTAAATTATACGAACATCGTTAAATAATATTAAGGGTGTTACAAGTTGGTATCAGAGCTCATGGTTAAAGAGTAAAGTGTGTTCGGTTCGAAGCTTGATCGCAAATCCGATAAGTACATGTATGTTAATGGTTTAGTATGATTAAAGTGTTGCGAACAACACATAGGGTTATCGTGTAATACACGTTACCCCAATGAAAATGATGGTATAGTTAACGAAATCATGTGCATTGACACGTATAGTAAAAAGTCTTGTATTACAATATGGGCGTTTATTAATGTCGAAATTACTAACTCTTGTAAATATTTAGTTGAAGGATACTCGCATCTGAAGATGGCGAGAGTGTAACAAGTGACGGACATGACAGAGGAACGGCCGAAGTACAATAAGTAGAGTATGCTCATCAAGGACCTAAATCGCGTGATGATCGCGAACAAGGTTAATGACATGGAAAGCTCATTAGGGCAAGCATTACCAGGTGCACGCTTTTAAATTAAATCGCACAAAAAGTAATATGCAACAAACATGTAGAGAATGACGGTTGCATACGTTGGATAAAACTTGGGGAAACCTGAATAGGATATCTATTCAGGATTATGTTTCTAAGTGAAAACAAATAGAAACATGTGTTATTCACGATTGTGAATAACAAGACAATAATAGAAATAGTTTATGTGAAAACTTGGACGGGAATAAATATCCAAGTGAATAATTCTCAATATAATACTATTGAAAAAAAGTAGCGATCACATTAACGAATTTGTTGAGATAATAGCTAGGTAAAAAGGAAAACATTTTATATGTTCAAATAATAAAACGGGTAAAACTAATAATTGATAAATAACAATTAAATAAAGTTTTACCAACTGAAACCAAAGATATGGAAATAAACAGAGACGTTACTTACATAGGGTGTAATGTGAAAATTATAAAAAGGTCATGTGTGTCATGTGTTTATCGCTTACTCTGGCCAAGTAAGTAGTGAACACATGATGTCATGAACTTCTTATGATGGACACATTTACGTCCGATGTAGTAAGGACGGGGTGAATGGGAAAATTAAAAAAGGTACCCAAATGAATCAAACAAGTAAGATGTTTGATAGTAAACGTAAACGCAAGTCGGAGGACGGAAGCGTATTACGTTAGGACAACGAGCCCGAGAGAAGGGACAAAGATCAAGGTAAATGAAAATACAAACCGACTGATAGGAATGCTAAGGTATAGGGATAAAAGTTTGACTGTCACAAGTGATGAAATTCACACGGACAAGTCAAATGAATTAAATAAAGAATAAAGGACGTGATTGAATAAAAGCGAAGGATTTCGCTAAGATGACTAAATAAGTTAAAACGAAGTCTAAAATCATATTAGAATGATTACTTTTAAAATGACTTCGGTAAAGATACCCGATAGATGAGTATGATTTTAAGAATATGCGTAAACTAAGAGATGAGAACGCGGATTAGAAAGTCAAAAGACTCGGATTATGGGTTATGACTAAAAGACGATAAGATTTTGCAAACAGAAATTTTTGATAATTATGTTCAACTATTTTAAAGTGAACGGGTCGAACAAAGAACGAAGTTTGACGTTCATAAGTGACGAAGTTTCACTCAAACAAGTCAAACGAGATTAATAAAGAATAACGCTTGAAAATGAAAGTAAGCGCAAGCTGAATAATGAAAGCGCGAAATATTAATGAACCTATGTGATAGGTCGTAAAAGAGTATAGAAAGGAAAACACAAACCAGTGAAACTGGAGTGTTAAAAACATTAAGATAAAGAACCCGGGTAACGGTTCGAAAGGAAATAGAGGCATAAACTGAATAACGATAAGAGTAGGACAAACCGACGTGTAAATGACGGAAGAAGTCATAGAGTCGGAAGAAAAATTCGAAAGAAAACAAATGTAGCCATAGACTACGGTCAAGGTCAAATGAAATTCAAAAGCGAAAATAAATGATTCTAAACATAAAAAGGGTACCTTGACACCCTAAATGTATATATACAGTTGAATAAAGATACGAATAAAAGAGGATCTACGGGATCATCATAACCTACGGGATTACAAGTAGTGTTAAAGTCTAACGGGACCAAAAAGACCTTTGGGTCACAAATAGAAAGAAAAGAATTGTAGGGGTCTCACCTTAAAAGGGTAAAAAGGTGAAAATCTAAATAAATAGCCCACGAGGCTAAGTGAAAGAACCTACGGGTCATATGGGTTAAGCGTGAGAATTGGTTATAATTCCCCGCATTAAATAATAACGGTAAGGAATAGATCATCGGAAGTAGCATTCCTAGAAATGAGAGAAAGATGTAAGACAAAAAGGAAATATAAACTAAAAAAAATTAGTTTTTAGTTAAAAGCAACGTTTTAACAAACGTAAGTAGTATGAGGGGAATTAGAAAATCTTAAACACACATAAGGCCGGAAATGGCAAAATAGTATACCCGGATGACGGGGTATGAAGTGACGGCGACTAATTAGTCTAGCCGATAAAGCTATTCAAAGTTAGGAAAATGTCATGACAAATACAAAGCGTTTGTTAACATAAGACAAGCGCGGGATAAACATGTTAACAGACTGATGAGACTAAGTGGTCAAGTGACAACTCGGTCAATAAGGATAATGGATATAAGCTAAAAAAAATAACGGCCCGCGAGACCTACACATGAAATGCGTACGCGTCAATATAAATGAAAACGTTAGATTGAAAAGAATGAGTGAATGTCTTGAAAACGAAACTAAGTTCGTTTAGTCTAAATTAAAAGAAATACGTAAATAAGGATTCGGGGACGAAACCTCTTTAAGGGGGTAGACTTGTAACACCCCGAAAACGGGTTTGATAGCCAAACCACGTTAATATTAATGAACGGGTGAAATACCGTTAGTGGTAAAATTTAACCCGGTGAATGTTAGGATTTAAATAAATAATCCTAAATAATAATTAAAAAGAAGAATAAACGTTTAGAGAAAACAAAGTTTGTAAGAAGCCATGGTTAACGGGACTTAAAATAAAACGGGTTATAATTTCCCCGAACCCACTAAGTTAACTAGGAATTTTTAACCAAGTTAGTAAAAAATATTATGTTGGAATTAAGTAGGTTGTGACCTACTTCATAATTAACTAACAAAAAAAATAAAGGGACTAAAAGTGGCAAATTCAAAAGTGAGTTATTTAAAATAACTTAGACACAAAAAACACACACATAAGTGTGTTTCTAGTCGACATTTTCACCAGACAAGAAAAGGTTCTTCTCTTGAACCCTAAATTACAAAGAAATGCTCAAATCAAAGGGGAAATCAAGCTAAAAATTGGGGCTTTTATTAAATTCGTGATCACCAAGTCATGAGGATCACAAGGTATGTCTAATTTTGATATTTGGTGATGATTATGATTTGTCATGAACACTCATAAATCGAAATTCTGTGATGAATGTCATATGTATGAGTGATATAGGGTTGAATCCATGCCTAAGAACAAACCCTAGTTGAAAGTTTGATGATTTAGTATAGAAAACTAGGAATTTGATGATTACCCATATATGAGCTAAGTGGGTTTTTAACTAAATAGTAAAAATGATGATATGCATGTGCTTAGAATCATCATATTTGATAGTTGAAACAAAATACTTGAACAATTTATAAGATTGAGTGAATACATGATTAGATTTGAAGTTTGATGTTAGTACTTGTTAATTATGCTAGAATTTAAGGATTTAGAACACTTAAATGGGTGGGATAAATTTGATGTTTCGTGTTGCACACAAGGTACTTGATGAAATGCTTGAACAAGAAAATATAACAAAGCTGATTGGAATTAAAAATTATTGGGCTGCAGTTTTTAAAAATCTTATAAAATCACTGGAATGACCTGTGAGGTTGAGCCTTATATGCTCAGAAAGCTATTGAAACATACTACGTTTTATGTTTGAACATGTTTGTTAAATTCTGAAGTTAAACGGGTCAAAACAGTGTCCGAAGTCGGCTGAACTGTTTTGACAGCAAGCTGATTGGAAGCATTTTGACTTCTGAGCTGATTTTGCAAAAATCATAATTAATTCTAGGAAGCTCGGATTGAGCTGATTCTTTTTGGGATGGAAAGATATTTTAGTATTCTTCATTTCATCTTTGATCACGAAGGGCTAAATAAGATCGTAAAGTGGTCAAAAGAGTCGATTCAGCAGCTACATTGTAAAGTTGCTGCACATTTTATTGATAAACTTAATCCAAGGAAAGTTGTATTTTGTTCATACTTTGCCTTGTTTATAAAACAATGGTTTCATGAATATTAAGCATGTTATTTTGCTTATTGCAAGTATTTAAAATACCTACAAATAAGCTTGTCAACGAAGTTGTGAAAAAGAGAAAAAGAATGATTAAAGCATATAATACATATGGGTAGTTTGACTATTGAGAAAGTAAAATTGACCTATGATTTAGTTAAGTAAATTATATGCAAGAAACCCCATAGGAAATGGTAGCCATAATATGAAATGACTAAACTAACCATTTTATGGGTAATATGATAGTTTGACTCTTGACGAGCTAGGTGAAGAAGCTTGGAGGAGATGATCAAACGGGATAAAGACACGAGTAAGACTTGCTTGGATGAAAGGTAAGTAAAGTTTACACCTATATTTTTATTATCATACGTATTTATTCTATAGGTGATAAATACAACAATAGATCATGTTCGAATTATGGGTTCCGACACGAAACGAAATGGGTCGGAACGAATAAAAACGTTTAGAATCATGATTAATGGTGAAAGAGGTAAAATGGTAATTTAGTCATAAATCGACTAAGAATTTATGAGTTTTCTTAAAGTTACCTCATAGCTTAACTAATAATGGAAAAAGGGGTAAAATGGTAATTTAGTCACGTGATGACTAATTGTAATCGAGATTAAAAGGATACCCACGGCGTAAGCCGAACTGGGTCAAGTATGTAAAAAAATGGAAATTTCTGTGGTAAAATCCGTAATGGGTCGAATGCGTGATTGAGTAATTAGAAACCATGATTTGTAATAAATATAATTGTTTGGTCGTGTAGACCAAATGGGTCAAATGATGGTGATAACATTATATGACCATATCGACTAATGTTGGGATACAGTCCTAAATAGCCGGGTTATAGTATTAATAGTAGCTTACATATGAGGGGATCAAAGAGTTTGGACCCCCACCATCTAATACCGTTAAGTATTGAAGGAGGTCCTACTAAATTTGACCCAGGTCCTTGCAGGATCTATACACTGAACAAGGCAAGACTTTTACCAAACCGTTCCCTTAACCCCCGACCAGGTAGCCAACATACCTCCATATAGACCGTGGAGATATGAATGGTGAAAATCTTTTATTTTATATAGACAGTAAAATAATGCCAAGACACCACAGACAAACGATAAGGAAAAATCACCTTCAACATAAGAAACTAGTTATTAAAGTCATTAATACAAAACCAAGTAAAAAGTGCGAAAAGATTAAAAATAAAAAGTATTACACTAGACACTTTGTCTTCACCAAGTGTTGCATTTTGCACACATCAAATACCCCCACACTTGAATCTTTGTTTGTCCTCAAGCAAAACTCTTTATAATGTGGCTTTACACTCCCAAATGGAATGGGTAGAAGAGAAAGTTTTTTGGGCTTGTCATAGAGTGTTGGGATTTCCAAGATTCTTTATTAAGTTTTATTTTTATTTATTTACAATCCTATTCGTCATGATTTATTTAAAATTTTTCATAAGATAAATTACTTATTAGGGCATAACATGCCTCTTTAAAATTCTCTTTATATATAAGTTCACATACCTCACGGGGGATCACTCAACACTCGGCCGAAAATGTATTTTAGTGGATCACTCGAGAGCGGCATGGAACTTACTCCTACCATAAGCTTGCCAAGCAATCAATCCTCCTCCTTTTTAACTATATACCTTTGTAAGTATCAAGAGGACTTTTTGGGTGAAGGGTTAGGCTTGGGTTAAAGATAGGTGGTTGGGTTAGTGGTTAGTGGTTAGTAGAAAGGGCGAAAAACGTAACAAGCGTCGGTTTTCGTAAGACTTTTTATTTTTGTAACTTTTATTTTGATGAAGCTATTATTCAAACAAAGTTATTTTTTATGAATTTGTTTGTTTATTTTTTTCTTTTGCTTCATCGTCAACATTTTTTTTTTTGAAAAGTCATACGAAGAACCGAGCTAGTTACTAAAACAAAGGGTTAAAAATGAAAAAGGTTTTGGTGGGTGAAAGGGTGTTTGGTTTGGGTTATGAAATGAAAAGGTTTAGGCTCAAAGGGGCTAACTAGAGGGATTTTGGGTAGGTTGTAAAAAAAATGGTGTAGAAATAAAAAGGGTTAGTCCTAATGCCTCCATCATTTACTTACTCGGGTTTAAGTTGGTAAGGACCGGGAATGTATCGTCATGGCAAGTTCTAGAGTCGTAAGAACCAAGCGGCTATTCACACAAGAAACGAAAAATGAGCATTTAATTTAAAGATATATATTTGTATGCTCAATAAAGGCTCAAAACTCACTTTTGTGGGAATGGATTTTTATGTGATCAAGTATATATATAATCAAATTTTAACTAAGTTTGCCATGCCTTTTCATAATTTTCTTATGTTGGTTCTTTTTATCACGACGCTATCGGTTGTAAATTTGTAAAAATATAACCTTTTCAGAACTTTGAATTTCCCAAGTTAAACCTAGACAAGTAAAAGAATGAAAATTTTTAAAAAAAATTGGGGTGATTAGCGGTTCCAATAGAGTTTTGTGTAAGGCTTGTATTTAGGACTTGCAAGATTCAAGGTTTTAGCATCCCCCCCCCCCCCCCAAACTTAAATTACACATTGTCCTCAATGTGTCCCAAAAATAAGTTTTTAGGTTGATTGAATATGTAAAAATGGTGAAAAAGCAAAAAATTTGTGTTACTGGGCGCTGAACACGGCCCCGTGGTGTCCGGGCACGGCCCCGTGTTCAAGTGCCAGTAACAAAATTAAATCAAGAGAAACAGAAGTCTGGACACGGGGGCGTGTTGGGTGAGCACGGCCCGTGTCCAGTTTACCTGAACTGGGTATTTCTGCAGACTGTGCAGCACGGGGCCGTGTTGGGCGGACACGGCCCGTGCCGAACTTACTGTTAACGAAGAAAATCGTCGGATGGCTCTGTTTTCCTGCATGGGGTGCTGGTTCAAGCTTCCCTTGTTTCCTTTTCCATCTCAAGTGTGTTTTATTCCTGAAAATTAAAACTAACTAGAAAACATAAAGATTAATCTAAACTAAGTATAGTTCCGCGGAATGCCTCCGTGGTGCGCCACGTTTATAAGGGTCCTTGGCTAGACCCAAAGCCTGGTCATATGTTGCCCAAGTGGGTTGTTTTGCATCCCATGCTACACCGTCGGAGAGCGTCATCCAAGCTTGAGTCTATGACCTTCATGTAGTTGATCGGGTCTTCGTCCTCTACTCTCTTTCCACATTCAAACTTCACTTCCTTGTCCCCAAACTTCAATGTTAGTGTTCTGTCATTCATATCCACCACTGCTTAGGCGGTGGCTAGAAATGGCCTCCCGAGGATGAGAGGGACATCGGTGTCTTCCTCCATGTCTAGGATGACAAAATCGGTCGGGAAAACGAAATTGTCAACTTTGACCAATAGATTTTCAGCGACACCTTGTGGAAATTTGACGGATCTGTCGGCGAGTTGTATGCTCATCTTTGTAGGGCTCGTTGTTCCTAGGCCGAGTCGTTTGAACATCGATGTGGGCATGAGGTTAATGCTAGCCCCAAGATCGGCTAATGCATTACGAATGGGGGATTCCCCGATCGAGCAAGGAATCGTGAAGCTTCCGGGATCAATTTTCTTTTGTGGGAGTTTGTTGAGTACTAAGGCGGAGCATTCTTCGCCTAAGTTAACTAATTGCAATGATTCAATTTTCCTTTTGTGAGTGAGGAAGTCCCTCATAAATTTTGCATATTTAGGTATTTGGGTTAGGACCTCAATAAAAGGGATATTAACATGCAATTGTTTTAGTAATTTTCGAACTTTGTGAATTGCTCATTGGTCTTTTGACAATTTAACCGACCGGGGTATGGAACCGGATGAGTCTTGGTGGGCTCTTGTAACACCCCGAAAACGGGTTTGGTAATTAAACCCCGTTAATACTAAGAGATGGGTAAAGTACCGTTAGTGGTAAAAATTTACCCGGTGGAATATTAGGATTTAAATAATTAATCCTAATAATAAATAAAAGTGAATAAAAGCTTTAAGGAAATAAAATGGATAAAAGGCCCGAGCTAACGGGACCTAAAATAAACTTAGTCATAAATATTCCCGAACCCGCTAAGTTAACTAGGAATATTAAACCTAGTTAATAAGTGAGAGTATTGTTGAAAATAATTAGGTTGTGACCTAATTAATAACTAACCAAACAAGAGGGACCAAAACCGGGTAACTTGAAATAACACTTATAAACTTAAAATAAAACACAAACACACACACTAGAGTGTGTGTGTGTGTGTGTGTGCGTGAGAAAGAACAGGAGACAAGCTCCATGGGAGCTAACCCTAAACTCAACAAATTCTTCAAATTGGAGGATCAAACAAGGGTCAAATTCGGATTTGAACACATAGAAACGGTCACCAAGTCAAGGGGATCGTAAGGTATGTCGAATTTCTAACAATCTTGAAGTTGTAAAAATTGGATAATCATCCTAATCGTGAATTAGGCATGGATTAGAAAAGCTATGGCTAGATTAGTGATGTATATTTGCTTAGGAACAAAACCCTAAGTGAAAATCATACATAACATGCTATGGATTGAATGATTGAATGATTTACCACACTAGGTTAAGTGGGTTTTAATCTTATGATGAATTTGATGATATGATTGTGATTAGGATCATCATGCATGTTAGTAATCGGGAAATACTTAAACAATTTGCAAGTTTGAGTATTTGATCATAAGTGATAGTGGTGAATTTTGATGTTAATCTTGGTAAAAATAACTAGTTATGAACTAGTTAGTAAAAATGTAAAATCATGCACATTAGATGTTTGTTAAAATGCCTAAATGAGAACTAAGTGTTGATAATGTGCCTATTTGAGTCTTGTGAACTTGATAGTGCAATCATATGTGTTAATTGGTGATTTGACTTTTAAATAGTCAAACCGACCATTAATAAGATCGAATGGTAATTGTGATAGAAAATATGTAAGGTGGAATAGTCATAATTAATGATGACTAATATAACCGTCTTACGAATTACAATGATAGTTTGACGCTTGGCAAGCTAGGTGAAGGCTTGAGGAGAAAGCGGGTCGAACGAATCAAGAATGAAAAGGAAAGCGTAATTCGGATGAAAGGTAAGTGAAACTTACACACTTTTGTTGAATACTTATTTACTTTACAAGTAATAAATGCGATAACGATAAAAATGAAAATATGGTTTCCGACGCGATTGGTACGAGTCGGGACATATAAAGATGATAAAAACCATGGTTTATAGTAAAAATGATAAATCGGTAAATCGGTCATGTAATGACTAAGAGATTATGAGTTTTGATAAGATTACCGCGTAGTGTAATCTAATATTGAGAAAAAGGGTAAAAATGGAAATTTAGTCAAGTGTTTACTAATGTAAATTGACAGTAAAAAAGGCACCCATGGCGTAAGCCGAACGGGTCAAATTTGTAAGAAATGAGTTAAAGAGAAAAGGAGGGGTCAAGTGGTAACATCCGACATAGGCCGGATGTGTAAAATTGAAATTTGAAAACCTCGTTTTATTACATATGTAAATGTTTGGTCATATGAGCCAAACGGGTCAAATGGTGATGATAACACCATTTGACAATAATGACTAATCTTGGTTGTCAAGTCATATGTAAACAGGAACGAGTAGCAATTCTGGGATAATCGCGACGCTATAGAATATTGGTTAATAAATGCGAGGTATAACGGGTCTATACGTTGATCCGAGCCAGGTACGCACAAATAAGTTGTAGTAAGAAGTGCAATTTGGTCAAATATTAGTGGAAGTCCTTTATCGTAAAAATGAAGGATTAAATGTGACCAAAACGCCCTTGTTAGCTAATTCGAACAAACAACCTTTAAAGGTTGTTTGGACACAAGTTTTATGATTAAGCAAATACTTAGAATAAGTATAGAAACTGAAAGATGTATTATATTAGTCAAATGGCACTTTTTGAGTTTTGCCGTAAAAAAAAAATGATTCGAGAGGTAAAATTTGGTTTATATAGATCGCCACATTAAGCCCACCATAAATACAGTTGTGGTGGGAGATTATAGTATAAGAAATGTGGTGATGAAGTGCTAGAAGAAATCGAAAGCGATTTGAGGCTCGAAAGCGCTCAAATACCCTTAACGGGTCAAAAATAGAAGTATTAGCGAAACGGGTTAAGAATGTGTAATAATCCATGATTTGAATCTTATACAATAGGAAATAATCATAATAATACGTTTACAAAAGAAGCAAGGGCTACAAACAAGTTTGTTAGATGAAATCACGAATGGGTCAAAAGATGGTAAAAAAAGAAAATAAGCCGAAGAGTTAAACT
Source organism: Helianthus tuberosus (assembly GCA_030545235.1). Lineage (NCBI taxonomy): Eukaryota > Viridiplantae > Streptophyta > Magnoliopsida > Asterales > Asteraceae > Helianthus > Helianthus tuberosus. The sequence goes on from CM060373.1 coordinate 47,942,022, forward strand.
CTGAAATTTTATTATGAAAGATGTTGGATCTTAACTCCATTAGATGTAGAATTAAATTACGGACGCGTAGGAAAAAGAATCGGGTAAAACGGATCAATAACGAAGAAGTTATGGCCGTTTCCGTGAAATCAGGTCGTGCAGGGATTGTACAGCAACAGCAAACGAACTTCTGTCAAAAAACAAGCGCTCGCGTAGCGCGAGCACCCGTAGCGCTACGCGAGCACCTAAACTCCGAAAATTTTTGATTTTTTTTCAATTTTAACCCCTGTACTTGTTTGGACTTGATATTTGACTATCGAAACTAACTTTTAAGTTGGTTTTGATCCTAGGTGAATGTCAAGAGTGCACGGATGAAGATCAAGCGGCTACGAAGAACCGAACACACGAGATTAAAGCTTCCGCACAACATTACGTCATAACTTTTAAGTGGCGAACTTATCCAAATTTTGTTTAAGACTTTTAAATTGTAAAAGTTTTAATTTACTTGTATTTTTCTAAGGATACTTAATGATAAATTCATGTTTGTTTTCGTTAATTGCACGAAAACCCTTAGATTAATAACATGGGTGTTACAAGTTGGTAATCAGAGCCCAAGGTTAAAGGGTAAAGTGTTCGGTTCGAGGCTTGATCGCAAATCCGGTAAGTACAAGTATGTTAACAGCTTAGCATGCTAAAGTGTTGTAAACAACACATAGGGCTATCGTGTGATACACGTTACCCCAATTAAAACGATTGATATAGTTGACGAAAATACGCGCGTTGACGCGTATAATAGAAAAAGCTTTGTATTAGAATACAGGCGATTATTGAAGTAGATGCTACTAAATTTTGTGAATGTTTTAATTGAAGGACACTCGCGTTTGAAGACGACGAGAGTCAAACAAATTGTGGATATGATGATGGAATGGTCCGAGATATGATAAAAAGAGCATGCTCATTAAGGACCTAAATCGCGTAATGATCGCAGATAAGCTAATGGCAAGGAAAGCCTGTTAAAGCAAGCAAAATCAGGTACACGCTTTAAATTATTACATGAATAGTAATATGCAACAAATACATAAAGATTAAAAGTTGCATATGTAGATAGAAAACTTGGGAAAAACCTGAATAGAATACCTATCCAGGATATTGTTTCCAAGAAAAACAAGTAGAGGTATTACTTACATAGGGCGTGATGTGAAAACTATAAAAAGGTCATGTGTATCATGTGTTAATCGCTTACTCTGGCCAAGTAAGTAGTGGCATATGATACCATGAACTTCTTATGGCGGACACGTTTACGTCCGATGTGGTAATGGCGGGGTGAATGGGACTAGTTAAAAAAAAGTACCCAAATGAGACAGATAAGCAAGATATTTGAAAATAATGTAAACACACAACCGAGTGACGGAAGCGTGTTACATTAGGATAATGAGCCCGAGTGAAGGGACAAACAAGCATGTAAAACGATTTAGACAAGTATTGGGATGGAGTGTACTTACACTCGAACCCAGAAAACGCAAGCATGTAAAACGATTTAGACAAGTATTGGGAGGGAGTGTACTTACACTCGAACCCAGAAAACGCAAGCATGTAAAACGATTTAGACAAGTATTGGGAGGGAGTGTACTTACACTCGAACCCAGAAAACGCAAGCATGTAAAACGATTTAGACAAGTATTCGGAGGGAGTGTACTTACACTCGAACCCAGAAAACGCAAGCATGTAAAATGATTTAGACAAGTATTGGGAAGGAGTGTACTTACACCCGAACCTGGAAAATGCAAATATATCCCTTAACGAGTCGTTTTTGTAAAACGTCAAACTTAAGGGCAAAGTCAGAATATAAAAATGAAGCGAGGTCTTAATGCATACCGGGAGGGTTGCAATAATAACGACTTCGGTAAAACACCCGGTTAATGGGTAAGAATTAAACACATGCGTAGAAACCAAGAGACGTGAACACGGGTTGAGAAATCAAAGGACTTGGATTACGAGTTATGACTATAAAATCTCGTAAATAGAAATTGTGAGTAAATATGTTCAACTATTCGAAGTCGAATGGGTTGAATAAAGAATAAAGTTGATTATTATAAGTGATGGATTTCACATTAATAGGTCAAACAAGTTGAATACAATATAACGCCGAATGGCACTAATGAACGTTAACCAGATAAAGGTAGCGTTCAATGCAAGAGAATAATAAGCTCGGTAATGGGATATAACCAAATAGGAATATATGCAAATCAAATAACAGTAAGCATAAGAACAAACTGACGCGTAAATAACGTCAGAAGTCATAAAGTCAGAAGGATTAGTCCGGAAGTAAACAAATGAAACCTGAGACTACGGTCAAGGTCAATTGAAGTTCAAGGGTAAAAGTAAACGATTCCAAACACAATAAGAAATGCCTGGAAGCTATATGTGTATATATACATTTGAATATAGACAAGAATAAAAGATGATCTACGGGATCATCATAACCTACGGGATTAAACGCAGTGTTAAGGTCTACGGACCAAAAAGGACCCTCGGGTCATAAAGAGAGGGAAACGAGTTGTTAATATCTCACCTTAAGAAGGTGAAAAACTTAAAGAAATAGCCTTTGGGGCTAAGTGAAAGAATCTACGGGTCAATAGTGTAAAGCAAGGGGAACTAGTTGTGATTCCCCGCATAAGACTAAGACTGTAAAAGAATAAATTATGGACTGTCAATATCCTGGTATGGATAATGAACAAAAGTTAATGAGAAGACCCTAAAACTAAAACTTCGGTTTTAGTAAGAAATAACGTTTTACAAACATAAATTCTGATAGTAATGTAAATAATAAGCATGAAAAATACAAGTCTTGACACTGATAGGCGCAAGACGACATATTCGAAAAGTGTTATTTTCGAAAATAAAAAGGTTGATGCAAACTAAACGCGATGTGACACGATCACGGTTAGGAAATGTGATGTGAAGTAAAATCACATTATAACCAAGCGAGCGATAAAAGTAACTGAACTAATAAGACTAGTTAATGAGACCGGTTAAAGTCACCAATTCAAATCAAGAAATTTGGTTTGCTAGTAAGCGGTAGATTCGGTATAGCTGAACCGAATCAATAAATTTGAAAACAAAAGAAATAGCTGCCAAAAGTGAAAAGATTTCACTAAAGGCCTTTAAACAAGTCAAAATAACGGATTCATAAGGAATTCGATAGTATATGAAAGCGATGAATAACGCTAAGTTGAATAAACTAGTGGAAATAACGAGATTACGTTATTTCAAGTTACATTATGTCGTATGAGGTACGTAGGGGTTCTGTAACCAAAAGGATATTACCAAAAATTTTCTGGTAATACTAACAATTGGTTAAAGTATGAATAATGCTTAGGAGATTACCTAGGTCAAACGCATTGAGTTTAAAACTCAATGAACTATGTAAGAAAAGGTTTCGAGGACGAAACCTCTTTAAGGGGGGTAGACTTGTAACACCCCGAAAACGGGTTTGGTAATTAAACCCCGTTAATACTAAGAGATGGGTAAAGTACCGTTAGTGGTAAAAATTTACCCGGTGGAATATTAGGATTTAAATAATTAATCCTAATAATAAATAAAAGTGAATAAAAGCTTTAAGGAAATAAAATGGATAAAAGGCCCGAGCTAACGGGACCTAAAATAAACTTAGTCATAAATATTCCCGAACCCGCTAAGTTAACTAGGAATATTAAACCTAGTTAATAAGTGAGAGTATTGTTGAAAATAATTAGGTTGTGACCTAATTAATAACTAACCAAACAAGAGGGACCAAAACCGGGTAACTTGAAATAACACTTATAAACTTAAAATAAAACACAAACACACACACTAGAGTGTGTGTGTGTGTGTGTGTGTGCGTGAGAAAGAACAGGAGACAAGCTCCATGGGAGCTAACCCTAAACTCAACAAATTCTTCAAATTGGAGGATCAAACAAGGGTCAAATTCGGATTTGAACACATAGAAACGGTCACCAAGTCAAGGGGATCGTAAGGTATGTCGAATTTCTAACAATCTTGAAGTTGTAAAAATTGGATAATCATCCTAATCGTGAATTAGGCATGGATTAGAAAAGCTATGGCTAGATTAGTGATGTATATTTGCTTAGGAACAAAACCCTAAGTGAAAATCATACATAACATGCTATGGATTGAATGATTGAATGATTTACCACACTAGGTTAAGTGGGTTTTAATCTTATGATGAATTTGATGATATGATTGTGATTAGGATCATCATGCATGTTAGTAATCGGGAAATACTTAAACAATTTGCAAGTTTGAGTATTTGATCATAAGTGATAGTGGTGAATTTTGATGTTAATCTTGGTAAAAATAACTAGTTATGAACTAGTTAGTAAAAATGTAAAATCATGCACATTAGATGTTTGTTAAAATGCCTAAATGAGAACTAAGTGTTGATAATGTGCCTATTTGAGTCTTGTGAACTTGATAGTGCAATCATATGTGTTAATTGGTGATTTGACTTTTAAATAGTCAAACCGACCATTAATAAGATCGAATGGTAATTGTGATAGAAAATATGTAAGGTGGAATAGTCATAATTAATGATGACTAATATAACCGTCTTACGAATTACAATGATAGTTTGACGCTTGGCAAGCTAGGTGAAGGCTTGAGGAGAAAGCGGGTCGAACGAATCAAGAATGAAAAGGAAAGCGTAATTCGGATGAAAGGTAAGTGAAACTTACACACTTTTGTTGAATACTTATTTACTTTACAAGTAATAAATGCGATAACGATAAAAATGAAAATATGGTTTCCGACGCGATTGGTACGAGTCGGGACATATAAAGATGATAAAAACCATGGTTTATAGTAAAAATGATAAATCGGTAAATCGGTCATGTAATGACTAAGAGATTATGAGTTTTGATAAGATTACCGCGTAGTGTAATCTAATATTGAGAAAAAGGGTAAAAATGGAAATTTAGTCAAGTGTTTACTAATGTAAATTGACAGTAAAAAAGGCACCCATGGCGTAAGCCGAACGGGTCAAATTTGTAAGAAATGAGTTAAAGAGAAAAGGAGGGGTCAAGTGGTAACATCCGACATAGGCCGGATGTGTAAAATTGAAATTTGAAAACCTCGTTTTATTACATATGTAAATGTTTGGTCATATGAGCCAAACGGGTCAAATGGTGATGATAACACCATTTGACAATAATGACTAATCTTGGTTGTCAAGTCATATGTAAACAGGAACGAGTAGCAATTCTGGGATAATCGCGACGCTATAGAATATTGGTTAATAAATGCGAGGTATAACGGGTCTATACGTTGATCCGAGCCAGGTACGCACAAATAAGTTGTAGTAAGAAGTGCAATTTGGTCAAATATTAGTGGAAGTCCTTTATCGTAAAAATGAAGGATTAAATGTGACCAAAACGCCCTTGTTAGCTAATTCGAACAAACAACCTTTAAAGGTTGTTTGGACACAAGTTTTATGATTAAGCAAATACTTAGAATAAGTATAGAAACTGAAAGATGTATTATATTAGTCAAATGGCACTTTTTGAGTTTTGCCGTAAAAAAAAAAATGATTCGAGAGGTAAAATTTGGTTTATATAGATCGCCACATTAAGCCCACCATAAATACAGTTGTGGTGGGAGATTATAGTATAAGAAATGTGGTGATGAAGTGCTAGAAGAAATCGAAAGCGATTTGAGGCTCGAAAGCGCTCAAATACCCTTAACGGGTCAAAAATAGAAGTATTAGCGAAACGGGTTAAGAATGTGTAATAATCCATGATTTGAATCTTATACAATAGGAAATAATCATAATAATACGTTTACAAAAGAAGCAAGGGCTACAAACAAGTTTGTTAGATGAAATCACGAATGGGTCAAAAGATGGTAAAAAAAGAAAATAAGCCGAAGAGTTAAACTCTGAAATTTTATTATGAAAGATGTTGGATCTTAACTCCATTAGATGTAGAATTAAATTACGGACGCGTAGGAAAAAGAATCGGGTAAAACGGATCAATAACGAAGAAGTTATGGCCGTTTCCGTGAAATCAGGTCGTGCAGGGATTGTACAGCAACAGCAAACGAACTTCTGTCAAAAAACAAGCGCTCGCGTAGCGCGAGCACCCGTAGCGCTACGCGAGCACCTAAACTCCGAAAATTTTTGATTTTTTTTCAATTTTAACCCCTGTACTTGTTTGGACTTGATATTTGACTATCGAAACTAACTTTTAAGTTGGTTTTGATCCTAGGTGAATGTCAAGAGTGCACGGATGAAGATCAAGCGACTACGAAGAACCGAACACACGAGATTAAAGCTTCCGCACAACATTACGTCATAACTTTTAAGTGGCGAACTTATCCAAATTTTGTTTAAGACTTTTAAATTGTAAAAGTTTTAATTTACTTGTATTTTTCTAAGGATACTTAATGATAAATTCATGTTTGTTTTCGTTAATTGCACGAAAACCCTTAGATTAATAACATGGGTGTTACAGCTCTTGATTTGGTGGAGAAGCCTTTTCTGGTTGGGGCGCGGGTGAAGTCGTGCTTTGGCTGAGCTGACTTCTTTCAACCGGTGGTAATGGGGCCTCCTCGGGACCCACGGTTCGGTTTCTCAATGTGATGAGATGTACTTGCGCCTTTGGGTTGGTTTCAGTATTGCTTGGTAACGCGCCTTGTGGTCTCTCGGAGAAATTTTGAGCTATTTGATTTAATTGTTTTTCAATGTTTTGAATGCTAGCTTGTTGATTTCTAAAATTCGATTCCAATTGCTGAAACCGATCCGAGTTTTTCTTTTCGGTTTCGGAGATGAGGCGAGATACAGTATCTTCAAGCCTTTCTCTTCCACCTTGTTGTTGAGAAAATTTTTGTGGTTGTTGAAAGTTAGTTCGTTGGTTTTGTTGGTTACTACTATTGCCGGGATCTCTCCAACCAAGGTTGGGGTGGTTACGCCATCCTTGGTTGTAGGTACCCGTTGGTGGACCCGACGGCCTAGGTCTATTATCAATGTAGTTTACCGTTTCTGTTTGATCATCTACTTCTTTCATACAACTCCAATTTTCATGTGGTCCACCACACCCCTCACAAGCCATAACCAAGGCCGTTTTTATCATTTCTAACTTTTTGATTTTTGAAGAAAGGGCCTCGATTTGGGCTTGTAAAGAAGTGCTTCCATCAACCTTATGGGCGCCCGGGGCAATATATTTATTACCTCGGGGAGTGTGCCACTGAAAATTGGTTTGAGCTATTTCCTCAATTTGATTGTATATTTCCTTTGGGCGACGATTACCTAGAAGTCCCCCGGAGCTAGAATCAAGTCTTTGTCTTGTGTGTGGCAACAACCCATCATAGAAAGTGGATACTTGTTGCCACACTGCTAGACCGTGATGAGGACACTTTCTTAGTAGCTCCTTGAACCTTTCCCAAGTTTCATATAAGGATTCACCGTCCTCTTGTGAGTATGTATTAATTTCAATCATTAATTTAGCCGTTTTAGCAGGAGGGAAATACATATATAGAAACTTTTGGGCTAGTTCATCCCAGGTGTTTACCGAGCCAACTGGGAGGGTGTAAAGCCAAGCCTTAGCTCGGTATTTTAGCGAAAATGGAAACATTCGAAGGCGGATGGCGTCATTTGATGCTCCATTGATCCGAAAGGTATCACATATTTCTAAGAAATTAGTAATATGTAGATGGGGATCCTCGTCCGCAAGCCCATGGAAGGTTGCGGAGTTTTGAAGCATCTGTATCAAATGTGGTCGAAGTTCGAAGTTATTGGCTTCGACATTCGGTGCATTGATAGCGGCGCCGAGATTACCTACGGTGGGCTGTAGGTAATCCATGAGGGTACGTTGGTCCGCCATTTGAAATGGGTCCCCCAAAACTTTCTCTTGATTTTTAGCTTTAAGTTTTTTTCTGAGAAAGCGTTCGGGTTCTTCTAGAGGTTCTTTTATGTCTCTACTAGAACTGGAGCTCATGCACTACGTAGGAAGTTCAAATGTGGCGCCGAGGTTCCAAGTCCTGCAATAAAAACAGAAAAGAATGTTGCTCAGAAGGTTCACCACGGCTCCGTGCTCAGTGAACACGACCCGTGGTTGGAGTTACAGTGATTGTTCTCCGGATCCCTGTTACTGGGAGTTGGACACGGCCCCGTGTTGCACCGACACGGCCCCGTGCTCAGCTCTCTGTAACTCGGAAAATAAAAACTGCCAGTGATAACGCTGGGCACGACCCGTGTCCGACCAGGCACGGCCCGTGCTGAGCTCTGCAGAAACTGAAAAACTAAGAAAATCCTAAAAAAATAAGAAAAAAAAACGATTAGACCGTTAATTCCTAACTTTCTTAAAATCCTTGTGTCCCCGGCAACGGCGCCAAAAACTTGATGCGTGTGAAGTGTATATATAAGTTTAAGTATATTTTAAGCCCTTTAACACTTTTTTTAGCCACGTTTTAAATTTATAAAACACGATATTTACTAACACTAAACACACATATGTGCAAGTGCACCCATCGTGAGCGTAGTATAGTGTTCGTAAGATACCGAGGTCGTCCAAGGACACAAGAGCTTTTAGTACCGGTTTATCCTCAACGTCTAATCAAATCAAAAAGTTAGAAAAAGGTTTTAAACTTGAAAATAAAAATAAAAACAGATAGACAAGATGAATCACTTGGTTCCGACTCGTGTATAGTGTAACCTTTGATTATTTCCGCACTTTTGCACTTTTTAAGAGATTATCTTAGTTATTGTAGTAGGCCCCTCTTTTGAAGATGACGTTACCCTCAACCCAGTAGTTTGAGTCAGCAAGGATACAATCCTAAAGGGTCGGATTATTGAAAGATAATTAATCAAGTTATTAATGCAAATTATGGTAGGCCCCTCTTTTGAAGGTGACGTTACCCTCGGCTAAGTAGTATGAGTCAGCAGGGATACAGCCCTAAATAGCCGGGTTATAGTATTAATAGTAGCTTACATATGAGGGGATCAAAGAGTTTGGACCCCCGCCATCCAATACCATTAAGTATTGAAGGAGGTCCTACTAAATTTGACCCAGGTCCTTGCAGGATCTATACACTGAACAAGGCAAGACTTTTACCAAACCGTTCCCTTAACCCCCGACCAGGTAGCCAACATACCTCCATATAGACCGTGGAGATATGAATGGTGAAAATCTTTTATTTTATATAGACAGTAAAATAATGTCAAGACACCACGGACAAACGATAAGGAAAAATCACCTTCAACATAAGAAACTAGTTATTAAAGTCATTAATACAAAACCAAGTAAAAAGTGCGAAAATATTAAAAATAAAAAGTATTACACTAGACACTTTGTCTTCACCAAGTGATGTAAGAGACTTTGGAAAACATGGCCTTGATTGTCAAGAACTCTTACGATCAATCTTGGATCCCGAGACGACTCACACACTCTATGATGGACAATGGATGATGGTGGTGGATGATGGTGTTATGGTGGTGGTGGGTGGTGGGTGAAGTGTGAGAGAGGTGGTGTGCCAAGGGATGGTTTGAGCTTGAGCCAAACACTCCTATTTATAGGCTGAACAGAAGCTCGGGCACAGCCCCGTGTCTAGTGGGCATGGCCCCGTGTCCACATCCTTCTCTTTCTTCATTTATTGCAGCTTCTCTGTATTAGTTGACCACGCCCCCGTGTCCGCTGAGCACGACCCCGTGTGCAGAAGCGTATCTGTACTATGAAGATTTGCCTGGATTCTACGAATCTTATAGTTGACCACGGCCCCGTGCCCGCTGAGCACGGCCCCGTGGTGGGCAATAGAAGCTTCTACCACTTTGTCTTTTCTGCTGACACTTGGGCACGCCCCCGTGCTGGCTGAGCACGGGGCGTGTTCAGTCTTCTGTCTTCTTGTTTTGCTTGGGAAGATGCTATCGTGGGGTCGGGCATGTCACGTTTGTTCCTTTTCTTGTATTTATGTTAGATTTTGCTGTCGTTTTGCTTCTTTTGTTAATTTGAGCTCATTTAATCCTGAAAATACAAAAGGAAGACAAAAGCACACTTTTTCCAACATTAGTACTAAAAAAGGGTTAGTTTTATGCTACAATTGATGTAATTTATATGTTGTATTTTGCACACATCAAATACCCCCACACTTGAATCTTTGCTTGTCCTCAAGCAAAACTCTTTATAATGTGGCTTTACACTCCCAAATGGAATGGGTAGAAGAGAAAGTTTTTTGGGCTTGTCATAGAGTGTGGGGATTTCCAAGATTCTTTATTAAGTTTTATTTTTATTGATTTACAATCCTATTCGTCATGATTTATTTAAAACTTTTCATAAGATAAATTACTTATTAGGGCATAACATGCCTCTTTAAAATTCTCTTTATATACAAGTTCACATACCTCACAGGGGATCACTCAACACTCGGCCGAAAATGTATTTTAGTGGATCACTCGAGAGCGGCATGGAACTTACTCCTACCATAAGCTTGCCAAGCAATCAATCCTCCTCCTTTTTAACTATATACCTTTGTAAATATCAAGAGGACTTTTTGGGTGAAGGGTTAGGCTTGGGTTAAAGATAGGTGGTTGGGTTAATGGTTAGTGGTTAGTAGAAAGGGCGAAAAACGTAACAAGCGTCGGTTTTCGTAAGACTTTTTATTTTTGTAACTTTTATTTTGATGAAGCTATTATTCAAACAAAGTTATTTTTTATGAACTTGTTTGTTTATTTTTTTCTTTTGCTTCATCATCAACATTTTTTTTTTTGAAAATTCATACGAAGAACCGAGCTAGTTACTAAAACAAAGGGTTAAAAATGAAAAAGGTTTTGGTGGGTGAAAGGGTGTTTGGTTTGGGTTATGAAATGAAAAGGTTTAGGCTCAAAGGGGCTAACTAGGGGGATTTTGGGTAGGTTGTAAAAAAAAAAAAAAATAATGGTGTAGAAATAAAAAGGGTTAGTCCTAATGCCTCCATCATTTACTTACTCGGGTTTAAGTTGGTAAGGACCGTGAATGTATCGTCATGGCAAGTTTTAGAGTCGTAAGAACCAAGCGGCTATTCACACAAGAAACGAAAAATGAGCATTTAATTTAAACGGTAATATCATCACCATTTGACCCGACCATTTTTAGTGGGACCATAAGCCCTTACTGGGAGTATGGGCCATTACACAGACCTGGTGGGGTCAAAGTAATGACCCGTTATCAATACCTTGCAATTCTTTTTGCTAATTCATAGCAAAGCATGCTCGTACATTACGTTTACCTGCAAGTATGGAACTTAGCAAGACAAAGCATTAATTACCTAGTTCAAACGGTAATATCATCACCATTTGACACATATGACCCGTTTGTCCTTTTGGACCTTTCTTGGTTTGACCTTTAAGCGTCTCAGCCAATCCGTATATTGTTTATCACCAAAAAGGGCGATTTAAAACATTTTTTACCCGTTATGATTTACACTATAGGGTCTTACTTCTACAATTCTTTGTTTAATCACCAACTTGTGAGTTACTTACTATTTTACCCATTTAACCCATTATGGCTTACACCATAGGGTCCCATTTTAAATTCGTTGTTTATCCACCAACATGTGATTTAACATAGTTTCACCATTTTGACCTGTTATGGTTTACACCATAGGGTCTTGTTTTTACAAATCTTCATTTGATAACCAAAATGTGATTTAACATAGTTTCGCCCATTTTGACTCGTTTCATGGTTATCACCATGCGAGTCTCGTCTTTAACAAGTTATTGTTGTCACCAAAGGTGATTCAATAGTCATTTTTACTCGTTTGACCTGTTATGGTTTATACCATACGGTTTCATCTTATCGATTTATTGTTTATTAACAAGTTATTGTTGTCACCAAAGGTGATTCAATAGTCATTTTTACTCATTTGACCTGTTATGGTTTATACATACGGTTTCATCTTATCGATTTATTGTTTATTACCAAAAATATATTTTCTTCATGACTTTATCCATTTTGATTTATCCCATAGTTTACACCATGGGGTCTTATATTAACAAATTCATCTGTTTAATCACATCCGGTCATTTGTTAACCTTGTTTTAGACCAAATACTTCGCATTACATAAGTAGTGGCTCTATTCTAGGAGGTGTAAGCTTTACTTACTTTGCCTTCGCTCGAGCTTCCTCGCATCTTTAACCCATTTCATGACATGTATGAAGACTTGATCAAATCTCTAAATTGGACAAGTATTTTACACATACAAGCAAGTACGATGATTATGAATATCAATACATCAACAATTTCATCATATCATCAAAACCCATTTAACATACAAACTCATCATACACAAATTCATCACAAACCTTAGGTTTAGATAACGTTAGAAGGTTAGAATCTCCAATCATGTAAGGGAAATCACTTGGATTTCACATTCAATATACTAATTTGTGAATTGGGGTTTTTAGAAAGAAATCTCATTCTCTTTCTCTCAATCTCGCCACCTCCACCCCACACACACTGAGTTTTTATTTTTTTCCCTTCTTTTAATTAAACAACTTTCCAGCTTATTCAATTTCAGCCCCTTAGGTTCAGCTAGACACTTATGTTTAGCCTTAACCCATTTATCTCTTGATGTTTAACTCAACTGCTAACTAAGTTCGGTTGTATTTATTTCATGACATACATAAAAATGTACTACTTAATAATAGGGCTGGCATAACGGGTCAACCCGATCTGTTAAGACACGAACACAATAAGACACGAACCCGAAACACGTAAACACGAACATGACACGAAATCTTATCGTGTCAGATTTCTATGTTACAAGTGGACGTACTCGGGGTGACCAAAAAGGAACAACGCACATCCTTCAAGCCGTTGTTTCATACGATCTATGGATTTATCATGCATTTTTTGGTGTTACTGGTTCAAATAATCACATTAACATTTTTGGCAGTCGCTTATCATTAAGGATCACACAGCAGGTAACGTAACCGTCTCTTTGTTTTGGGCTAATGGAAATGAGTGCCCACATGGTCACATTATGGTCGATGGTATATATCCAAAATACACGTGTATTGTAAAAAACATTTAGAGATCATATTGACGATAGGAGAGCTCATCTTAAAAAGTTTCGAGAGTCGGCCAGAAAAAATATCAAAGTCTATTTGGCGTTTTACAACAACTTTGGAAATTTATGAGGAACCATTATCAACTACGGCACAAGGATAAGGTAAGAAATGTAATGTATTATTGTCTCATTTTGCACAATATGATTCTCGAGAATGAGGGGAAAACGATCTGTCAAGATTACGATCCTTAATTTGTGGAAGTTGAACAAGCTGGTGCGCAACTATGGAATAAATGATTCAAAATTCGACATTTATACATAGCTCTCAAGCACACCAAGCTCCAATGGTTGATGTGGTTCAACATGCTTGGATGAGACGACAGGATGATGAAGATAACAAAGATGACGAAGATAATGAAGATGAGTAATTTAATTTATTTTGAACCGATGTTTTTAGTTTCTAGTTTTTTATGTGTAGTATTATTTTAGTTATATTATTTATATTTTAATATATATTTGAAATTATAAACAAAAAACAAATAAATAAACAATCATTAGGTAATTAATGAAGTGCTACCAATACACCATTTTATTATGTAAAATGGATATGCTGATGTGATAGACACATGACAAAAAAGTGCATCTGGTTTAAGTCATCGCTACTCATGAACTCATGGTCTAAGTGGATAAGACCATTTGTAGTGGTTCACCTAATAAAGGGGTGTTTTCGCCATGTGACAACACATCAGCAAGACCATTTTCTTTCACAAAGTGATGTAGTCAATGTTTTAAAAACCGGTTTTTAAATCAAACCGGATTAAGCTAAAAAATGGTTCAACCGGTTGAACCAGATTGTACCGAGCGGTTCAACCGGGTTGACTAGATAACTCTATAATTTCATAAATTAAAACATCAACTCAAAAGTTAATAAAAAAATGCATGATTACGTATTAAAAGATGATCCAAAAGTAAATCCATAATAAAAAATAATCTAAAAGATAATCGAAAATCATTCAATTTTCCAACAAGCTCTTTTAAATGAAAGTGTACGATATGTTTAAGCCATTTGAGTGTTGAATACATCAACTATTTCCGTTTCATACAATACCAAATAAGATCTTTTAGTTACAAATAATCATAATATATAAAAAATTACGTAAGATAAGTAACATATATAATAAAAATAAGTAACAACCCAAACTAAAATAACTCTGGGCCGGTACCGGTATTACGTTTCAAACCGGTACACCGGATTTTACCGCCGGTACAAATCTTATGCCGTTTCACTTATTTACCGGGGTGTTTCGTACCGGATTTACTCATGGAAATGGTAATACCGGTATAACCGGCCGGTATTTACCGGTTTTTAAAACATTGGATGTAGTGGCTCACCCTCCTCCAATAATTACTTTAATAATTACCTAATTATTTTTTAAATTTGTATTTTAATAGAACATAACAATAATTAAAAAACATAAATAATTAGCTAATAGATAATTAGTATTCTAATCTATTAAAAATATGCCTTAGACTATGGGGTGTGGAGGAGACAAGTCCTTGAAGAATGCCCATCCACGTCATCAACACGACAACATCCAAGGAGGATGCCCCTCCAAGGCTGGACCAAAGGGGATAGAGGATGGGCCTCCCCCATTTACTTTTTTTTTAATTCTGACAAATTAAATATGCAATATATATATATATATATATATATAGGATTAGGTTCAAGAGTGAACACTAATTTATTTACAAACTGAGCGAACTAATCCTGGCCATACACGTGTGTAGATCAATGGTCAGGATTTGATGATCAAATACACTAGTATATTTTACGATTTTGATGATAAAATCCTAGCCATACATGTGTGTAAATCAATGGCCATGATTTGTTCACTCAGTTCGCAAATACATTAGTGTTCACTTTAGAACCCCACCCTATATATATATATATATATATATATATATATATATATATATATATATATATATATATATATATAACTAAAATTAAGTTAAACTCTAAAATAAATATTCGTTCTTACATTACATTAAAAGAACAACCTAACCTTCAAAAAAATTAATTAAAAAAACTAGTAGTCTTTATCCGCATGTCGTCACTAGGTTCGTTTTGTGCGTTGTATAAAAAAGTGAGAGAGATTGAAAAGATTTGGTTAAAATGAAGGAATAAAGGGTATATAATTTATAAAGTGGGAAATAAAAAATTATTATTTTTTAAACCAGCCTTTAGTAACGGCTATAAATGTTGGCCCGGTGAGAACGTCTTCGGGAGGACGGCAACGACGGGGACACACCTAGGGGGAGGTGTGCTGGGGAGTCGCCGGCCCTAGGCCGCTCCCCACACCGTCTAGCCTTAAAGACCCCTCTTTCAACCATTTTTTATCCACGTCACTTGGGACCCACATGTTATTTATCTTTTTCTATATAAATATTCACACATACAACATATATATATATATGTGTATAAATATATATACACACAATATATGTCTCCATCATCTCTTTAAAAAACCTACAACTACAAAGAAATAGGTAAAAAGGGTGCCAAATAAAAACAAAGCCTTGTAGCTAAAAAGAATTTCTCACTCTTTCCTTGAAACTCACCCCACTTCACCACATTATACAAAGCATGTGTTGGGTGCCAAATCAATATCATGAACGACATGGGCAGTGGTCATGGCGTGTTTCCTTTTTTGGAAGGGGCAGGGGTAAAACGCCCCATTACGAATGGTTAATAAAAAGGGTCATGTGTTTATTGGGTTAAAGTTTGTGGTTAATAATGCAATAATTCAAGTGCTAAAGTTTGGGTTAAAGATTGATCAATACAACTTTTTAACTTGTCAAGTCATTCACGTGATTCTCTTTCCTAAATTCAATATCAACATTTTTTAATGGCTTTATAAATTTTTTTTTATTGACATCAACATTTTTTTAATAGCTTTATAATCAAGCGGTGACATTCTGATAAATATTATATTTAAAAACTAGAAAGAAAAACAGATAGAGAAAAATATTCTGGTGTTTTTTCACTTTAACTTATTCCGTTTTGATTTTCAAACAACTATATTTTTTTCATACGTTAATATACATATATAGAGGATTCATTTTATAAATGAAAACCACCACGAGTTGTGAGAACCGTGAGAACTTTTTTATCACGCGCGAGTTGGGTCAAAATTTTTTTTGCATAAATATAGATGAAATCATTATAAACACATCTGTAAAAAAAGTAAAAAAGAAACTGTTGAGGCGTTAGTTTTGATGGATGCAATTTTTTTACGCGCTGGTGTAAAATTTTACAGTTGATAACTACTTTTTATCAGGGCGTAAAAAAACTTGCATCAGTAAAAACTAACGACTCGACAATTTTTTTTTCTTTTTTTACAGATGTGTTTATAATGTTTTCATCGACGTTGTGCAAAAAAAAATAATTGGCTCACCTCGTGCGGGATCAAAAAGTTCTCACGGTTCCCACAACTCGTAGTTGTTCTCATTTTAACCCATCCCTATATAGGATTCGGTTATATATATATATATAGTGGAAGGTTCAAATGAAAAACCACTAGTTATCGCGAAAACTCGAAAACTAACTAAAAAAGCCAAAAAAAACATACCAAATTTTTATTTTTTTTGCATACCAATTTTTGCCATTTTATATATATATACACATGTGTACTACAATTTTTTTTTCATATAAAAAAAAACTTGCGATTTTTATAAAAAAAAATTGGTGTGTTTTTTAGGCTTTTTTTTAGTTAGTTTTTGAGTTTTCACGTTAAAGTGGTTTTCATTTTAAACTTCTCCTATATATATATATATATATATATATATATAAAATGGCCAACATTGACGAGCATTTCCTTCTTTTTAATTAGAGTAGACTATTGATATAGTTTTTTAATTTTTTTTTACAGGATACATGATTACACACTCAATATAAATCATTACCTGATTATACATTCAACATAAATGATTACGTGATTATACATTCAATATGATTTGTTATAATTACGTACTGGAACATTATAAATGAATACATTAATCACGTACCATATGTGAAAAGCAGTAACAATTTATGTGATTACGTGATTCCATTATAGTGTTTTATGTGAAACCCCACTAAATGATTACGTAACAATAGTTAACTATGTATTATTACGTGGCGACGTGATTTTATGTGACAACCCTCATAATTACATGTATCCGTACGATTTATTAATGATAATTAAAGTGCTTGATGACTGTGCTGAATTACTTAACTGCTTTCTAATTACTGTGTTATACTTACATGTGCTTTTTAACATACTAGTCTTGTGCAGAAAATTGACTAAATGGTCATGTATGCTTTCCTGAGTGTTGGGAATTAAAAGTATTACAAAAGTTACATAAAAGACACTATACGGAATAACATAACACTTTAACGGAACGGTATCTAACCGAACAACCGGACATTACCCGGAACACTAAAATATTGTAAGAAACATTGTTTTTATTTTTCTGAGCTAGTTATGGTTCCCGAGCACACTAACACGCTACATAATACATGGTACACACTAAACACTAGACTTTTACCTATAACCTTCCACTTATTATATTTTACCATCAAATATTACATTAACCCCCCCCCCCCCCCCCTTATTACAACCGGCCCCAAAAGGGGACCCCACCCCAAGATTTGTAAATCTTTCAAAATCTCTACATAATCTTCCATTTGATCTTGAGTTGATATGGTTGTACTATGGGGAACATCTTACCCTTTGGATATTAGGACTTTGGATTATAAAAACTCTTAAGCATCATCTTCATCAACTCACCAACACTACTCTCTCTCTCCCTCTACAAGCTTGCGACCGAACATACCCTCCCCACACTCACCATTTTTCGGTTCTCGTCCCCTCATTCCAAGTGTACTTCAAGGTGCTACAAGGTGTATAACGAAGCTCGGTGCTCACGAATTTTGAAGGACCTCTTTCGTTTGCTTTTATCCACTCAATCTTCATCATAGTTCTTCCCTAGCTTGAAGCTAGTAGTAAGCTTCTTGTTAATCCTTAGATACTTCATGTTTTTGGTGGTTAATAGATGTATTATAATGAAACATATGAACACTAAAAGACTTGAATCTTGAATCATGAAACATAAGCTTAAATAAGATGAAGCATGATGTAATATTGTTAATATGATGTTGTTTGGTACATGTTGATGCTTGCTTCTTGGTTACTAGTAATATGACGATTTATCATCATATGGAACTTGTTAAATCATGATTAAAAACATGAGTTAACAAGTTAGGAGGTGATTAGGGGTTTACATAAAATGATCACCTTCATATTTAGACATGAACTTGAACATAAAATGATTTCTTGTAAAATAACAAACAAAGTGAACTAGTAATCTTGTAGATCCAAGACTTGTGAATGATTTTTCTAAAGGAACCAAGTTTGAAAAGATGATTCTTGAAAGATCGTGATTTTTATTAAACCTACACTATTTTTAAATAACAACATAAGTGTAGAAATACTTTTAACACAAGAAGATGTTATAAGTAAACATTTTTGTAAATTATATTTACAAGTTGTGAACATCTAAAAATCCCAAGGATGAGATTTTAACAAAAGTAAACACACTTTGGAGGGTAACTAAACCCACTAAATGTCTTACCAAGTTACCACGCGTTTTTATGAAACATCAAGTTCATGTTGGTTTGTAAATGGAATAGTTTGCTCTTGGTAAATTGTTGTTGATTGTTGAATGGTTTTTGGAAAAGAAAATGATATGCTTATTAGCATGGTCGCCTCCATTTACAAAGGAGACTCTGGCGAAATTTTCTAAAAACCCCAACACATAGAAAATTATTTTCTAACATGTGTTACAAGTGTATTTTTAACTATGATCTTTCCACAAGAGTCAGAGTGTGATATTTGAATTGTGTGGTATGTGATAGAAGTAATGAGTAGATAAACCGTACGTAGGATACGTGTTATGCATGCACGAGAAATTGATTGTTATCTGTACTTTATTAGGACGTGCTTGATTTCTGATTATTAGAGTAACTAATCTAACCGAGCAAACCAAGGTGAGTTCACACTCCTTCTAACGCATGGGATTCCCGGTGGTTGGGAATGGGTTAAAGAACTAAAACGGAACCTGCATATCCTCCTTAGGTAGGATATGTACCGCCATCCTCCATGGGTAGGATGCCAATATTAAAAGAACTAAAACGGAACCTGCATATCCTCCTTAGGTAGGATATGTACCGCAATCCTCCATGGGTAGGATGCCAATATTTGTGACAACTCGAATTTCCGACGTTCTTTATTCGCATTTAATGCACGTTGACTTTGACTTTATGGTTGTGTTATGATAAAACCTAGTGTGTTGCATGAATATGTGTTTGATTGTATAACATGTGTACTGTTGTAGAACTTAAACTGTTAAGAACCCGACGAAACACAAGGCTGTTTCGCCATGGCCCATTCCGACGAAACAGAACTTGTTTCGCCATCTACATCTCGACGAAACAGTGTGTTTCGCCGAGCCCAGATTCGCCGAAGCCCATTACGGGCCCAGAACGTTAAATCGTGTTTATTAGCGTGTAGCGACCTTAGTTTCACATCTTTTGCAAAAGTTGAAACCCTAGAACTCTCTCTCGTCTGTGCGACGGCAACAACCATTGTTCACCATCATCCCTAGCTCTCGAATCCTTGTTTCTTCATCTTGAATCGGTTAGTGTGTGTTTATTAATCGATTCCATGTTTCTGTATATCACGATTCTTGCTTGCGTATATGATTGATGTGTGTTACTGCTGTGATAAGAGTATGATTATGATGTTGTAGATTTTGATATGAATGATGTAGTAGGATTTATATAAAATGCTATGCGAAACCTAATACAATCGAGTGCTCGGTTCTGGATATTGTTATTATGTTCTGATTATGAATACAAGTTAGTATCTTGATAGGGTGCAATGATATGATGTTGTATGTTGATAGGTTATACACATAAACTAGGGTTTATGCTAGACAATGATTCTTGGATGATTGAGTTATGATGATTCGTTATGCACATTAACCTTCGTATGATTTCTGTTATTGATGACGGCTGCTAGAATGATTAGGGTTTATGTGTTATTCGCATCTGCTGTAACTGATGTCTGCGAAACAGACATCCGACGAAACAGGACTCTCGGCGAAACAGAATGTGTTTCGCCAAGAGTCATCGACGAATTAGAATCCTGTTTCGCCAAGGGACACCTCGACGAAACATATGTGTTTCGTCAATATGTGTTTCGTCAATATGTGATTCGCCAACTTATGTGTTTCACCATAATGTGTGTTTCGCCGAACAGTAATCTGCACAGTAACTTGGGTTAATTCTGTTAAGTGTTAACTGGAATATTTAACTGCTGTTAAGTGTAACCATCTTGTATATGATTGTGATTACGTGTTACATGTTTATACGTGCACAACTTGAACGCAAACTGATTTCACATACGTGCATACTTTAGGACGTGATTGATTACTTGCGAGCATACACTTAGCATACCGAGCAAACCAAGGTGAGTTCACACAGCCAAGGCATGGGATTCCCAGGATGGGAATGGGTTGGATTATTTATTCGTTCAGTTTATGGAACTTAGATATATGATTCCCGGTAGAGGAAGGATTATGGATAAGAACAGACTAGACTGGTTATACTAATTTAAACGATCTTCGCACACACGCCAAGGGTCGGCCGCGATATTATGACAATCTTCGCACACATGCCTAGAAAGGGCCGCGAACTATATACTCTAATCTTCGCAAACATGCCAGGAAGGGCCGCGATACTACTATACCTAGTCTAGCAAACATGGGAAATCCCCACTATACTTCGCAAACATGCCTAGAGGGCCGCGATACGATATATACGATTCATGATTACTAAATGAACATACGAATTACTTTATGAACACTATAACTAAACAAACTCACTGTGAACTCGCTCAACTAGTTGTTGACTCTCTGTTACATGCCTTGCAGGACCTTAGGTACTTATGGGGCTTGCACGGGAGGCACGGTCGTTGTGGGCACAGTTTGTGGATGTTATGAACAACATTTAAACATTTGAATTGCTACTTAAGATTGGGTTTATTTATGCTTCCGCTAAACGTTGAATTTATACATATGTTTTGAACACCTTTCATATTGGTTTGATTGCTTTCCATTTAATACTTACTATGTTCAATATGATTGGTGGCTTGATCCTGGTCAGTCACGCCTCCAAGCGGTGATACTCCGCGTGTGGATTTTGGGGGTGTGACAGATTGGTATCAGAGCCATTGGTTATAGAGAACTTGGTTTTAATAAGGGAAAACGTTTTTATTAAAACCAGACTATAACCAGTACAGTGCTCAACGATCCACAACGACGCCTCGCTCCACGTGCAAGACTCAACATCCTAGGTAATAAGGTTTATATTTATTGCCTACTTGCTAGAATTACATAGAACTTTGCTCGTGGTATGCTTAGATTACATTGATTACTATTCGTTACTGCTTGAGAACGCTTAAATGCTCACACTCTTCTGTCATCGCACAATTCGCGATCCTCTCTGACTTATGCTATCTTTACTATGAAGATCATGTCTGGACGTATCAACATGACACAAGCCCAATTGACGGCTCTCATCGCTGAACAAGTTACTGCGGCAGTTGCAGCCGCACAAGCAGGAGGTATACCCTGCAGTTGAAAATCACACTAGGGTCCTTAGATCCTACATTCCTAAACCAACTCTTGTGCTAAAATTTTTGTTTACTCTTACGCACACAACAGGTCAAGCACCTGTTTGCACTTTCAAAACGTTCATGGACTGTCGTCCCAGTACTTTCAGCGGCACGGAGGGAGCAGTAGGACTCCTCCACTGGTTTGAAAAGATCGAGACTGTATTCGAAATGTGTGAATGCCCTGAGGCACGCAGGGTGAAGTATGCCACCGGTACCCTAGAGGGTTTAGCTCTCACATGGTGGAAAGCTCAGGTGCAAATGCTGGGGTTGGTTGCTGCTAACGCTACCCCATGGAACAATTTCAAAGAAATGATCAAAGAGGAATATTGCAGCAGGGATGATATTCATAAGCTGGAGGTCGAGTTTTTCAATCTCAAGATGAAGGGGTCAGAGATTGAGGCATACACCAAAAGATCTAATGAACTTGCTCTATTGTGTCCTACGATGGTGGACCCTCCAATCAAGCGAATCGAACTGTTCCTCAAGGGTCTAGTGCCAGAGATCCAGAGTCACGTCACTTCAGCAAACCTCGCCACTTATCAGCAGGTTGTGCAGCTGGCTCACCGTCTCACGGATCAGGCGGTGGAGCAGAACAAGTTGCCTGAACGCATCAGCACTACTACTACCGCTACTACTCCGGTCACTCCTGCTACCCCCAGTGACAACAAGCGGAAATGGGATGGGGATTCCAGCAAAGGTTCAGCTATAGTTCAACCTCAGGCTCAGCAACGCAAGACTAACGACTACCAGAGCCCAAGTCAGCAAACTTCTGGTGGGCAGAGACAGAGTGGTTATCGGGGAAATCATCCACTGTGTAACAGGTGCTACAAACACCACAGTGGTCAGTGTCGCAAGGCCCACTGTCAGAGATGTCTCAAAAACGGGCACGAAGCTAAAGATTGCAGGAGTTCACGACCTGCGAATCAGAACCAGCAACAACAACCACCTGCTCCACGAAACCAACCACAGCAGCAGCAGCATGGAAATAGGGGATGCTACCAGTGTGGGGCTGAAGGTCATTACAAGCGGGATTGCCCTCAGCTAAACCAGAACCAGAACAATAATAACAACAACAATCAGGGTAATGGGAACAACAACAACGGTGGGAACAATAACAACAATGGTGCTAGAGGCCGTATGTTTGTGATCGGGCAGGGTGATGCCAGGAATGATCCCAACGTGGTTATGGGTAAGTTTCTCCTTGACGACTTTTATGTTACTGTACTATTTGATTCTGGTGCGGATACAAGTTACATGTCTCTGAAAGCTAGTGAAATGTTAAAACGTGCACCAACTCCCTTAAACACCAAACATGTTGTAGAGTTAGCTAACGGTAAAAGTCTAGAGGCCACACACATAGTTAAAGGGTGTAATCTTATCCTCGCTGGTCAGACTTTCTCCATTGATCTCATTCCTATAACCTTGGGTAGCTTTGACGTCGTCATTGGTATGGATTGGTTATCTCAACAACAAGCGGAGATTTTATGCAAAGAAAAAGTTATTCGTATTCCTCGGTCGGGCAAGGAACCTCTCGAAGTTCAAGGCGACAAGAGTGGTGTCGTGAGTGGCATCATTTCCTTCTTGAAGGCTCAGAAGTGTCTGCGCAAGGGTCACACAGCTGTTCTAGCTCTCGTCACTGATACCTCGAAGAAAGAGGAAAAGATTGAAGATATTCCTGTAGTACGCGATTTTCCTCAAGTGTTTCCTGAGGAATTACCTGGGTTACCGCCTCATCGTCAAGTCGAATTTCAGATCGAGCTCGCTCCAGGAGCAGCACCTATAGCTCGAGCACCTTATCATCTCGCTCCAACTGAATTGGAAGAACTGTCAAAGCAGCTACAAGAACTCTTGGAAAAGGGTTTTATACGTCCTAGCTCTTCGCCCTGGGGAGCTCCAGTGTTATTCGTAAAGAAGAAAGACGGTACGTTCAGGATGTGTATAGACTACCGCGAACTCAACAAGGTGACGATCAAGAATCGTTATCCTCTTCCGCGCATAGATGATTTGTTCGACCAGCTGCAAGGGTCGAGCTACTACTCCAAGATAGACTTAAGGTCAGGATACCACCAGCTGAGAGTCCGGGATGAGGACGTCTCCAAAACAGCGTTCAGAACACGCTACGGCCACTACGAGTTTATGGTCATGCCATTTGGGCTAACGAACGCGCCTGCCGTATTTATGGATCTTATGAACAGGGTGTGCAAACCCTATCTCGATAAGTTCGTCATTGTTTTCATCGACGACATCCTGATTTATTCGAAAAGTCAGGAGGAACACGAGCAGCACCTACGACTTATACTGGAACTTCTACGAACGGAACAGCTATACGCTAAGTTTTCTAAATGTGACTTCTGGCTTCGTGAAGTCCACTTTTTAGGCCACGTGGTGAACAAAGATGGGATCCATGTAGATCCATCCAAGGTAGATTCGATCAAGAACTGGCCTGCGCCTCGTACACCAACAGAAATACGCCAATTCTTAGGTTTGGCGGGTTATTACAGACGGTTCATCAAAGATTTCTCAAAGATTGCTCAACCGCTTACACTACTGACACAGAAAGGTGTTGTTTACCGTTGGGGTAATGCACAGGAAACAACGTTCCAACACTTAAAGGATAGACTTTGTAGCGCACCTATCCTCTCACTGCCTGAAGGCACGGATGATTTTGTAGTCTACTGCGACGCATCCATCCAAGGTCTTGGATGTGTATTGATGCAGAGGGATAAAGTTATTGCTTATGCTTCGCGCCAGCTTAAGATCCACGAACGAAACTACACTACGCATGATTTAGAGCTGGGAGCGGTTGTTTTTGCACTTAAGATATGGCGACACTACTTGTACGGCACTAAATGTGCTATCTACACCGACCACAGAAGCCTCGAACATATCTTCAAACAGAAAGAACTGAATATGCGACAGCGACGATGGGTTGAATTGCTAAACGACTACGAATGCTCAATCAGGTACCACCCAGGCAAAGCCAATGTTGTGGCTGATGCTCTCAGTCGAAAAGACACTGCGTCTAAGCGCGTGCGAGCTTTACAACTCACCATACAGTCTAGCCTTCCTTCCCAGATACGAGATGCTCAGATAGAAGCATTGAAACCAGAAAATGTCAGGGCTGAAGCCCTACGCGGCTCAAGGCAACGATTAGAACAAAGGGCAGACGGCGCTTATTACGTAACAGGACGCATTTGGGTTCCACTGTACGGCAACTTACGCGAGCTAGTAATGGATGAAGCTCACAAGTCTCGCTACTCGGTACACCCTGGTTCGGATAAAATGTACCACGATATTAAGACTACATACTGGTGGCCTAGCATGAAGGCCCACATAGCCACATACGTTAGTAAATGCTTGACTTGTGCGAGAGTCAAGGCAGAATATCAGAAACCGTCAGGACCACTACAACAACCTGAGATACCACAATGGAAATGGGAGCAAATTTCCATGGATTTTGTTACTGGCCTACCTAAATCTCAGCGCGGAAATGATACTATTTGGGTGATCGTGGATCGACTCACAAAGTCTGCTCACTTCTTGGCCATCAAAGAAACAGACAAGTTCTCTACGCTAGCAGACATCTACTTGAAAGAAGTGGTCTCGAGGCACGGAGTGCCAACCTCTATTATCTCTGATCGAGACGCACGCTTTACTTCAGAACTATGGCAAGCAATGCACAAATCTTTTGGCTCTCGATTAGACATGAGCACAGCTTATCACCCTCAGACAGATGGGCAGTCTGAGCGCACTATACAAACTCTAGAAGACATGCTTCGGGCGTGCGTAATCGACTTTGGCAATGGTTGGGAAAAACATTTGCCACTTGTGGAATTTTCATACGATAACAGCTACCACACAAGCATTAAAGCTGCACCATTCGAGGCACTGTACGGGCGTAAGTGCCGGTCACCTCTCTGTTGGGCAGAGGTGGGAGAAAGTCAAATCACAGGTCCAGAAATGGTAGTCGATACTACAGAAAAGATTGCACAAATACGACAACGCATGGCGGCAGCTCATGACCGTCAGAAAGCATACGCTGATTTAGACAGGAAACTACTCGAATTCCAAGTTGGGGATCAAGCGCTACTTAAAGTTTCACCCTGGAAGGGTGTGGTTCGTTTTGGCAAGCGCGGCAAACTAAATCCACGATATGTTGGACCTTTCGAAGTCATTGAGAAAATAGGCAAAGTGGCCTACAGACTGAACTTACCACCTGAACTCAGTGCAGTTCACAACGTCTTTCACGTGTCGAATCTAAAGAAATGTACGTCAGACGAGACCCACGTAGTTCCCTTGAAGGAACTCACTATCGACGAGCGGTTGCACTTCGTCGAGGAACCTGTTGAAATCACGGACCGGGATGTTAAGGTCCTCAAGAACATGAGAATCCCTCTTGTACGAGTTCGTTGGAACTCCCGCCGCGGCCCAGAGTTCACCTGGGAGCGCGAAGATCAAATGGAACTCAAATATCCCCAGTTATTCGGAACCAATGCAACTACTACTGAGGCTGAAGCTACCAATGCAGAATTTCGGGACGAAATTCCAAATCAACGGGGGGATAATGTGACACCCCAAGAAAACCAGTAATCTTCGCAAACATGCTCAGGGGAGCCGCGATACAATTCAGGTAAACAACGTCACACCATTAGCTTTTCTCAGTAACTGCATGCTAAATTTCGGGACGAAATTTCTTTCAAGTTGGGGATAATGTGACAACTCGAATTTCCGACGTTCTTTATTCGCATTTAATGCACGTTGACTTTGACTTTATGGTTATGTTATGATAAAACCTAGTGTGTTGCATGAATATGTGTTTGATTGTATAACATGTGTACTGTTGTAGAACTTAAACTGTTAAGAACCCGACGAAACACAAGGCTGTTTCGCCATGGCCCATTCCGACGAAACAGAACTTGTTTCGCCATCTACATCTCGACGAAACAGTGTGTTTCGCCGAGCCCAGATTCGCCGAAGCCCATTACGGGCCCAGAACGTTAAATCGTGTTTATTAGCGTGTAGCGACCTTAGTTTCACATCTTTTGCAAAAGTTGAAACCCTAGAACTCTCTCTCGTCTGTGCGACGGCAACAACCATTGTTCACCATCATCCCTAGCTCTCGAATCCTTGTTTCTTCATCTTGAATCGGTTAGTGTGTGTTTATTAATCGATTCCATGTTTCAGTATATCACGATTCTTGCTTGCGTATATGATTGATGTGTGTTACTGCTGTGATAAGAGTATGATTATGATGTTGTAGATTTTGATATGAATGATGTAGTAGGATTTATATAAAATGCTATGCGAAACCTAATACAATCGAGTGCTCGGTTCTGGATATTGTTATTATGTTCTGATTATGAATACAAGTTAGTATCTTGATAGGGTGCAATGATATGATGTTGTATGTTGATAGGTTATACACATAAACTAGGGTTTATGCTAGACAATGATTCTTGGATGATTGAGTTATGATGATTCGTTATGCACATTAACCTTCGTATGATTTCTGTTATTGATGACGGCTGCTAGAATGATTAGGGTTTATGTGTTATTCGCATCTGCTGTAACTGATGTCTGCGAAACAGACATCCGACGAAACAGGACTCTCGGCGAAACAGAATGTGTTTCGCCAAGAGTCATCGACGAATTAGAATCCTGTTTCGCCAAGGGACACCTCGACGAAACATATGTGTTTCGTCAATATGTGTTTCGTCAATATGTGATTCGCCAACTTATGTGTTTCGCCATAATGTGTGTTTCGCCGAACAGTAATCTGCACAGTAACTTGGGTTAATTCTGTTAAGTGTTAACTGGAATATTTAACTGCTGTTAAGTGTAACCATCTTGTATATGATTGTGATTACGTGTTACATGTTTATACGTGCACAACTTGAACGCAAACTGATTTCACATACGTGCATACTTTAGGACGTGATTGATTACTTGCGAGCATACACTTAGCATACCGAGCAAACCAAGGTGAGTTCACACAGCCAAGGCATGGGATTCCCAGGATGGGAATGGGTTGGATTATTTATTCGCTCAGTTTATGGAACTTAGATATATGATTCCCGGTAGAGGAAGGATTATGGATAAGAACAGACTAGACTGGTTATACTAATTTAAACGATCTTCGCACACACGCCAAGGGTCAGCCGCGATATTATGACAATCTTCGCACACATGCCTAGAAAGGGCCGCGAACTATATACTCTAATCTTCGCAAACATGCCAGGAAGGGCCGCGATACTACTATACCTAGTCTAGCAAACATGGGAAATCCCCACTATACTTCGCAAACATGCCTAGAGGGCCGCGATACGATATATACGATTCATGATTACTAAATGAACATACGAATTACTTTATGAACACTATAACTAAACAAACTCACTGTGAACTCGCTCAACTAGTTGTTGACTCTCTGTTACATGCCTTGCAGGACCTTAGGTACTTATGGGGCTTGCACGGGAGGCACGGTCGTTGTGGGCACAGTTTGTGGATGTTATGAACAACATTTAAACATTTGAATTGCTACTTAAGATTGGGTTTATTTATGCTTCCGCTAAACGTTGAATTTATACATATGTTTTGAACACCTTTCATATTGGTTTGATTGCTTTCCATTTAATACTTACTATGTTCAATATGATTGGTGGCTTGATCCTGGTCAGTCACGCCTCCAAGCGGTGATACTCCGCGTGTGGATTTTGGGGGTGTGACAATATTAATCCTGCGTATTCTCCTTGGGTAGAATACGTACGTTCGTCCTCCTTGGGTAGGACAACAACCTTAAAACCTACTAGACAAAACTCTATCATTAAGTCCCTCATTTTATATCGACTTAATCGCCGAGGCCAATGGCGAGCGGGTCATTAGTTAATAGCGCTATTAGGTTTAACAAACCTCACACCGTGCCGTTCGGACGGGCGTCTACTAATGGACTATGGAAAACTGTCAATGATGATAGACATTGACGTAGGGCACAACTTACTTTCGTTAGTAGTCGATATGCTAACGGTCTAGTGATTCACATAGGGAAGCCCCCACTGATTATGGATATGGTTTGGGTAATAAAGAAGGAACTGGTTAATCATATTTTCAACTATAGGGTAACCCCCACAGCAAGTAAGCCAGCAAAAGACAAACCATGTTTTCGGAAACAACTTAAAACTAAACAACCAACTGTGAACTCACTCAACTTTGTTGTTGACTCGTTGTTACATGCCTTACAGGTCGTTAGATGCTTATGGAGCTTGCACGAGGAGGAGGTCGTTGTGGGATATGGACTGTTATGTTCCGTGCTTAACATTTGAACTTTATGAACTTATTGAACTTATGTTTTGGTTTTACGTCTTATGCTTCCGCTGTTTAATTTGAACTTGGTTAACTAGCTTTTGATCACCAATTATATTGTGTGGTTGGATTTTATCTATCTTAAATACATTGTTCAATATGATTGGTGGCTTGATCCTGGCCATGTCACACCTCCAAGCGGTGATACTCCGCATGGTGGATTTTGGGGGTGTGACAGATTGGTATCAGAGCCATTGGTTATAGCGAACTTGGTTTAAAAAAAAGGGAAAACTTTTTGATAAAACCAGACTATAACCTGTACAGTGCTCAACGATCCACAACGACGCTTCACTCCATATGCAAGACTCGACACAATAGGTGATATGATTTATGTGTATATTGTCTGTTAGATAGTTCACATAGTGCATTAGTTAACTTGATAACTGCTATCTGAACCTTGTGTGCTTACTCTCTTCTGTCACTCCACACTTACGCACTTTCGTGACACCCTTCTTACTTGTGTTTCCTTCGATGTGAAGATCATGAGTAGACGCCTGAATTTGACTCAAGCCCAGCTGACGGCTCTAATCAACGAACGAGTTGCTGAGGCACTCGCAGCAGTTCCAGCCAGAGGTATAACCTGCCATTTCAACCTATCCTAGGACGATTAGATCCTACTCTCGCGAACCAACTCTTGTGCTTAACCTTGTCTTTTATTCTCGTGCCACAGGTCAACATGCTCCGCCTCCCGTATGTACGTTCAAAACGTTCATGGATTGCCGACCTAGTACCTTCAGCGGCACAGAAGGAGCTGTAGGTCTTCTTCACTGGTTTGAGAAGATTGAGTTTGTTTATGAGATGTGTGAATGCCCTGAAGATCGTAGGGTGAAATTTGCTACTGGAACACTCGAAGGTGTTGCGTTAACCTGGTGGAAAGCACAGGTTCAACTACTAGGACTGGCGGTTGCTAATGCCACCCCATGGAATGACTTCAAGGAACTGATCAAAGAAGAGTACTGTAGTCGTGACGACATCCACAAACTAGAGGTGGAATTTTTCAATTTGAAGATGACGGGGTCTGAAATCGAGGTATACACAAAGAGATCGAACGAATTAGCTATCTTGTGTCCCACTATGGTGGATCCTCCTATCAAGCGTATCGAGTTGTACCTTAAGGGTTTGGTGCCAGAAATTCAAAGCCACGTGACCTCAGCTAATCTCGGCACCATTCAGCAAATCATCCGGTTGGCTCATCGTCTCACTGATCAGGCAGTTGAGCAGAACAAGCTGCCCAAGCGTATTAGCGCTACTACTACTGATGCTCCCAGTGATAACAAGCGCAAGTGGGATGGAAATTCGGGCAAGGGTTCTACTTCAATTCAGTCTCAGTCCCAGCAGCGAAAGACTGATGACTACCAGAGTCCTGGTCAGCAATCTTCTGGTAGTCAAGGACAGGGTGGATACCGAGGGAACCACCCCAAGTGCAACCGGTGCAACAAGCATCATAGCGGGCAGTGCCACAAGGCTCGTTGTCTGAGGTGTAACAAGTTTGGTCATGAAGCAAAGGATTGCAGGGGCGCACGACCAGCAAATCAGAATCGCCAACAACAACAACAAGCTCCACAGAACCACCAGCAGCAGCAACAGCAGGGCAATAAAGGATGCTTTCAGTGTGGCGCTGAAGGCCACTTTAAGAGGAACTGTCCTCAGCTGAACCAGGATCAGAACAACAACAACCAAGGAAACGGGAACAACAATGGAGGAAACAACTGGGGTAACAATAACGGCAATGGCGCCCGAGTTCGTGCCTTCGTGATTGGTCAGGGTGATGCAAGGAACGATCCCAACATTGTGATGGGTAAGTTTCTTCTGGATGACTTCTTTGTTACTATTTTATTTGATTCGGGTGCCGATATTAGTTATGTGTCCTTAAAAGTTAGCCAAATGCTTAAGCGCACTCCAATACTTCTGAACACCAAACACAAGGTAGAACTAGCAAACGGTAAAAGTCTTGAAGCCACACACATAGTTAAGGGCTGTAACCTCGTCTTAGCTGGTCAGACCTTCTCTATCGATCTTATTCCTATCGCTCTGGGTAGTTTCGACGTTGTTATTGGGATGGATTGGTTATCTTATCAGCAAGCGGAAATTCTTTGCAATGAGAAGATTGTCCGCATCCCTCGTTCTGGTGAAGAACCTCTCATGATTCATGGCAACAAGAGTGGTGCTGTTGTGGGCATCATCTCTTTCCTTAAGGCCCAGAAGTGTTTGCGAAAGGTCCACACTGCTATCCTAGCCCTCGTTTTTGTTACATCCTCAGAAGAAAGGAAGATAGGAGACATACCTATTGTACGCGACTTTCCTGAGGTATTTCCTGAGGAATTACCTGGTCTTCCACCCCATCGTCAGGTTGAATTTCAAATCGAGCTAGCTCCTGGAGCAGCGCCCATAGCTCGAGCACCTTATCGTCTAGCTCCATCAGAACTTGAAGAACTGTCCACGCAACTACAAGAACTCTTGGAAAAGGGTTTCATACGTCCTAGCTTTTCTCCTTGGGGAGCTCTAATGTTATTCGTGAAGAAGAAAGACGGTACCTTCAGAATGTGTATTGACTACCGCGAACTCAACAAGGTGACCGTGAAGAATCGTTATCCTCTCCCACGCATTGATGACTTATTCGACCAGTTGCAAGGGTCGAGTTTCTACTCTAAGATTGACTTAAGATCGGGCTATCATCAGCTGAGAGTCCGAGATGAGGACATCTCCAAGACAGCATTCAGAACTCGTTATGGGCATTACGAGTTTCTGGTTATGCCCTTCGGATTGACGAATGCACCTGCGGTCTTCATGGATCTCATGAACCGAGTGTGCAAACCTTACATGGATAAGTTTGTCATAGTTTTCATAGACGATATCCTGATCTATTCGAAGAGTCAGGAAGAACACGAGCAACACCTGAGGCTTATTTTGGAACTTCTTCGAACAGAGCAGTTGTATGCCAAATTTTTGAAATGTGACTTCTGGCTTCGCGAAGTCCACTTTCTAGGCCACGTGGTAAACAAGGATGGGATTCATGTTGATCCATCCAAGGTTGACTCGATCAAGAACTGGCCTGCACCCCGTACACCAACAGAAATCCGCCAATTCTTGGGTTTGGCAGGATATTACAGAAGGTTTATCAAGGATTTGTTGAAGATTGCGCAACCTCTCACTTCACTGACTCGGAAAGGTGTTACCTATCATTGGGGTGATGCACAGGAATCTGCATTTCAGCACTTAAAAGATAGACTTTGTAGTGCGCCTATCCTCTCATTGCCTGAAGGCACAGATGATTTTGTGGTTTATTGCGACGCTTCCATCCAAGGACTTGGTTGAGTGTTGATGCAACGTGACAAGGTCATTGCCTACGCATCGCGCCAACTTAAAGTTCACGAAAGGAACTACACTACGCACGACTTGGAATTGGGAGCAGTTGTTTTCGCACTTAAGATATGGAGACATTACCTGTACGGTACCAAGTGCACCATTTACACCGATCACAGGAGTCTCGAACATATCTTCAAGCAAAAAGAGTTAAACATGCAACAACGTCGATGGGTCGAGCTCTTGAATGATTATGAATGTTCGATCAAGTACCATCCGGGCAAAGCCAATGTTGTGGCCGACGCCCTCAGTCGAAAGGATACTATACCTAAGCGTGTACGTGCGTTACAGCTTACCATTCACTCTAGCCTTCCCGCTCAAATTCGTGATGCTCAGGTCGAAGCATTGAAAGCCGAAAACATCAGGGCTGAGTCCCTACGAGGATCAAGGAAACGATTAGAACAAAAGGAAGACGGTGCCTACTATGTAAACGGACGCATCTGGGTTCCACTATATGGAAACTTACGCGAGCTTGTGATGGATGAAGCACATAAGTCTCGTTATTTAGTACATCCTGGTTCGGATAAGATGTACCATGACTTAAAGACTACATACTGGTGGCCTAGCATGAAAGCCAACATAGCAACCTACGTCAGTAAATGTTTGACTTGTGCGAGAGTCAAGGTCGAATACCAGAAACCATCAGGCCTACTCCAACAACCAGAGATCCCGAAATGGAAATGGGAACAAATTTCCATGGATTTCGTTACTGGCATGCCTAGATCTCAACGCGGAAATGATACCATTTGGGTGATCGTGGATCGACTGACCAAGTCTGCACATTTTCTGGCTATCAAGGAAACGGATAAGTTTTCTACTCTAGCAGACGTCTACCTAAAGGAAGAAGTATCAAGGCACGGAGTGCCAACCTTCATCATTTCTGATCATGACTCACGTTTTACATCTGAATTGTGGCAAGCTATGCACAAGTCCTTTGGCTCTCGATTAGACATGAGCACGACATATCATCCACAGACGGATGGGCAATCTGAACGCACCATCCAAACCCTTGAAGACATACTTAGGGCATGTGTAATCAACTTCGGTAATGGTTGGGAAAAACACCTCCCGTTAGTGGAGTTTTCGTATAACAACAGTTACCACACCAGTATCCAGGCCGCTCCGTTCGAGGCATTGTACGGACGGAAGTGCCGATCACCTCTTTGTTGGGCAGAGGTTGGCGGCAGTCAAATCACTGGCCCATAACTTGTAGTAGATACAACCGAGAAGATTGCTCAGATACGACAACGAATAGCGGCAGCTCGTGACCGTCAGAAAAGCTATGCTGATAAGCGAAGGAAACCACTCGAGTTCCAGGTTGGGGATCGAGTGCTACTCAAAGTCTCACCTTGGAAAGGTGTAGTTCGTTTTGGCAAACGAGGCAAACTCAATCCGCGGTATGTTGGACCGTTCGAAATCATTGAGAAAATCGGCAAAGTCGCTTACAAGTTGAATCTACCTGAAGAACTCAGCGGAGTTCACAACGTATTCCACGTGTCAAATCTGAAAAAAGTGTCTGTCAGATGAGACCCTCATAGTTCCCTTAAAGGAGCTCACAATCGATGACCAGTTGCGATTCGTCGAGGAACCAGTTGAAATCACAGACCGAGACGTTAAGATTCTCAAGCGTACCAGAATACCACTTGTTCGAGTTCGTTGGAATTCCCGTCGTGGCCCAGAGTATACCTGGGAACGTGAAGACCAAATGAAACTCAAGTATCCCCAGTTGTTTAAGAAGAGTGCAACCACTACTGAGGCTGAAGCTACTGCAGAATTTCAGGCCGAAATTCCAAACCAAAGGGGGGATGATGTGACACCCCAGGAAAACCACACAACTTAACTAGCTTCCTCAGTAGACACGCTAAATTTCGGGATGAAATTCTCTTAACAGGGGGAGAATGTGACAACCCTCATAATTACATGTATCCGTACGATTTATTAATGATAATTAAAGTGCTTGATGACTGTGCTGAATTACTTAACTGCTTTCTGATTACTGTGTTATACTTACATGTGCTTTTTAACATACTAGTCTTGTGCAGAAAATTGACTAAATGGTCATGTATGCTTTCCTGAGTGTTGGGAATTAAAAGTATTACAAAAGTTACATAAAAGACACTATACGGAATAACATAGCACTTTAACGGAACGGTATCTAACCGAACAACCGGACATTACCCGGAACACTAAAATATTGTAAGAAACATTGTTTTTATTTTTCTGAGCTAGTTATGGTTCCCGAGCACACTAACACGCTACATAATACATGGTACACACTAAACACTAGACTTTTACCTATAACCTTCCACTTATTATATTTTACCATCAAATATTACATTAACCCCCCCCCCCCTTGTTACAACCGGCCCCAAAAGGGGACCCCCACCCCAAGATTTGTAAATCTTTCAAAATCTCTACATAATCTTCCATTTGATCTTGAGTTGATATGGTTGTACTATGGGGAACATCTTACCCTTTGGATATTAGGACTTTGGATTATAAGAACTCTTAAGCATCATCTTCATCAACTCACCAACACTACTCTCTCTCTCTCCCTCTACAAGCTTGCGGCCGAACATACCCTCCCCACACTCACCATTTTTCGGTTCTCGTCCCCTCATTCCAAGTGTACTTCAAGGTGCTACAAGGTGTATAACGAAGCTCGGTGCTCACGAATTTTGAAGGACCTCTTCCGTTTGCTTTTATCCACTCAATCTTCATCATAGTTTTTCCCTAGCTTGAAGCTAGTAGTAAGCTTCTTGTTAATCCTTAGATACTTCATGTTTTTGGTGGTTAATAGATGTATTATAATGAAACATATGAACACTAAAAGACTTGAATCTTGAATCATGAAACATAAGCTTAAATAAGATGAAGCATGATGTAATATTGTTGATATGATGTTGTTTGGTACATGTTGATGCTTGCTTCTTGGTTACTAGTAATATGACAATTTATCATCATATGGAACTTGTTAAATCATAATTAAAAACATGAGTTAACAAGTTAGGAGGTGATTAGGGGTTTACTTAAAATGATCACCTTCATATTTAGACATGAACTTGAACATAAAATGATTTCTTGTAAAATAACAAACAAAGTGAACTAGTAATCTTGTAGATCCAAGACTTGTGAATGATTTTTCTAAAGGAACCAAGTTTGAAAAGATGATTCTTGAAAGATCGTGATTTTTATTAATCCTACACTATTTTTAAATAACAACATAAGTGTAGAAATACTTTTAACACAAGAAGATGTTATAAGTAAACATTTTTGTAAATTATATTTACAAGTTGTGAACATCTAAAAATCCCGAGGATGAGATTTTAACAAAAGTAAACACACTTTGGAGGGTAACTAAACCCACTAAATGTCTTACCAAGTTACCACGCGTTTTTATGAAACATCAAGTTCATGTTGGTTTGTAAATGGAATAGTTTGCTCTTGGTAAATTGATGTTGATTGTTGAATGGTTTTTGGAAAAGAAAATGATATGCTTATTAGCATGGTCGCCTCCATTTACAAAGGAGACTCTGGCGAAATTTTATAAAACCCCAACACATAGAAAATTATTTTCTAACATGTGTTACAAGTGTATTTTTAACTATGATCTTTCCACAAGAGTCAGAGTGTGATATTTGAATTGTGTGGTATGTGATAGAAGTAATGAGTAGATAAACCGTACGTAGGATACGTGTTATGCATGCACGAGAAATTGATTGTTATCTGTACTTTATTAGGACGTGCTTGATTTCTGATTATTATAGTAACTAATCTAACCGAGCAAACTAAGGTGAGTTCACACTCCTTCTAAGGCATGGGATTCCCGGTGGTTGGGAATGGGTTAAAGAACTAAAACGGAACCTGCATATCCTCCTTAGGTAGGATATGTACCGCCATCCTCCATGGGTAGGATGTCAATATTAAAAGAACTAAAACGGAATCCGCATATCCTCTTTAGGTAGGATATGTACCGCCATCCTCCATGGGTAGGATGCCAATATTAATCCTGCGTATTCTCCTTGGGTAGAATACGTACGTTCGTCCTCCTTGGGTAGGACAACAACCATAAAACCTACTAGACAAAACTCTATCATTAAGTCCCTCATTTTATATCGACTTAATCGCCGAGGCCAATGGCGAGCGGGTCATTAGTTAATAGCGCTATTAGGTTTAACAAACCTCACACCGTGCCGTTCGGACGGGCGTGTACTAATGGACTATGGCAAACTGTCAATGATGATAGACATTGACGTAGGGCACAACTTACTTTCGTTAGTAGTCGATATGGTAACGGTCTAGTGGTTCACATGGGGAAGCCCCCACTGATTATGGATATGGTTTGGGTAATAAATAAGGAATTGGTTAATCATATTTTCAACTATGGGGTAACCCCCACGACAAGTAAGCCAGCAAAAGACAAACCATGTTTTCGGAAACAACTTAAAACTAAACAACCAACTGTGAACTCACTCAACTTTGTTGTTGACTCGTTGTTACATGCCTTATAGGTCGTTAGATGCTTATGGAGCTTGCACGAGGAGGAGGTCGTTGTGGGATATGGACTGTTATGTTCTGTGCTTAACATTTGAACTTTATGAACTTATTGAACTTATGTTTTGGTTTTACGTCTTATGCTTCCGCTGTTTAATTTGAACTTGGTTAACTAGCTTTTGATCACCAATTATATTGTGTGGTTGGATTTTATCTATCTTAAATACATTGTTCAATATGAATGGTGGCTTGATCCTGGCCGTGTCACGCCTCCAAGCGGTGATACTCCGCATGGTGGATTTTGGGGGTGTGACATTTTAAATACTCATTTCGTAATTACGTGATTTTATTATAGTATTTCGGTGAAACCCCACTGAGTGATTACATACTAACCATAATTCTAATAAAAAAAACAGAACATGTAATAAATAATATTACCTAATATTTAAGGTCTAATCACGTATTAAGTATAAATGTAATATAAAACATTAGCCAATCACCCGATAATAACCATATAATTTTGTATACTAGAGATTTAATCACGTAACAAAACATAAAAATCAAGTTCTTATTATTGAATGTGTAATCACGTAATGATTTATGTTGATAGTGTAATCACGTGATAATTTATATTGAATGTGTAATCACGTATCCTGTAATTTTTTTAAGAAAACTAGAGCAATAGTCTGCTCCAATTAAAGAGATTTAAATGCTCGTTAGTACGATATAATTTAAAAAAAATATTATCTTTGAAAAAGTTATAGCTATTTGAAAATCAAAGGGGCAACTAGTTCAAAAAAGAAAAGACCATCATACCCTTCACTCCTTAAATTGCAAAAAACACGTATAAAGCCATGATTCTCTCATACATTTGCGTATAAATTTATCCTCTTATACATAAAGTATCTTAGATTATTTTATTAGGGTCAGGATATACTAATAAGTAGGGGTGTGCAAAAAACTAAATTAACCGAACCATAACCTAACTAACCGACAAAACCGAACCGAAAAAAACCAAACCAAATAAAAAACCGGTGGGTCGGTTAATGGTTTTTTTGAAAACCGAAAGTAGCGGGTCGATTATGGTTATCATTTTTTCCATACCCACCATAACCGAACCGACATGTAATAAATCTATGAAGGATTTAGGACTTTTCACAATATTTGATGTTTTTGTATAAAAAAATTTAGTACTTACGGGTTTTTCATGTTATTTTGTGGTTTTGGTTGAATGTTTATTTGAATTTATGGAATGTATCATGTCATTTTATTTGAATATTCGATAATAATTGTATTAATATTATAGATTATATGTATTTTTTAATACTATGTAAGAGTGGGGATCCTACGGAAAGTGTGTTTTTCCTAAAAAGTCTAGGAAGCGATCTAGGCCATCCAATGGGTGTGTTTAATGGTTGAGATCAACTTGGTGGCATTTTGGTAATATGTGTTTCTTAAAAATAGGATTATTTAATTAATCAGGGGTAGATATGTCATTTAGCTTGTTTTAAATATGGAAATAAATGTCATTCCATAACCACCCCACATTTCTTGCGATTTTTTCTCTCTCTCTCTCCCTTTCTCTCTCTCTCTCTCTCTTCCTTCTATCATTCATGAAGAAACACATCAAGAAAACACATCGTATTAATCTGCTTGCTGTTAAAACACAGCGTCAAGAAATCCTCCAGCATTACCAGCATGGATGGTAAAACACAGCGTATGAATCTGCTTGCTGTTAAAACACAACTGTATGAATCTGAATGCTACAACACAACTGTATGAATCTGCTTGTTGTTAAAACACAACTGTATGAATCTGAATGCTAAAACACAACTGTATGAATCTGCTTGCTGTTAAAACACAATTGTATGAATCTTAATGCTAAAACACAAC
Source organism: Helianthus tuberosus (assembly GCA_030545235.1). Classification (NCBI taxonomy): domain Eukaryota; kingdom Viridiplantae; phylum Streptophyta; class Magnoliopsida; order Asterales; family Asteraceae; genus Helianthus; species Helianthus tuberosus. Next base: position 47,980,923 of record CM060373.1, read on the forward strand.
TGTATGAATCTGCTTACTGTTAAAACACAACTGTATGAATCTGAATGCTAAAACACAACTGTGTGAATCTACTTGCTGTTAAAACACAACGTCAAGAACATTCTTGTGGTTTCCAGACATAATTAAAAATCGATACAGACCAGATAATCGTAAACAGAAAAAGAAGTGTATTTGCCATATCCGTAATCAAGAATTGTGTTTGAAGCCATAACTATCTCTCACGTAAAAAATGATTTACGAATAAAGTTGATCAAGATTGTGAAAGGAACGAATGTGAATTTGATTGATATTTACATCTAGTAGTAATTCGCAAATCATGGAGAATCAGTTACCATAAAATCGTGCATAGTTAGTTAATGAGATATAAATTCCAAAATTAAAATAAAATGTCAAATTACACAATTGCCCTTTTAGTTAAAATCCTCCAATGCCACATGTCACGTTCTGATTGCTTCCTAGACTTTATAGGAAAATAAGGATTTCTACCCAATTCCTACTCTACTATGTAATACACTAATATATACATATATGCAATAACAATTTATTCCATGTTAAAAAAATTAAGCTATTTTTAGCTAAGCTAAATACACGGTTAACCACCCATAACCGACCCGCTATAACCATCAAAACCGAATAACCATAACCGATCGGTTATGATTATGATTATCCAATAACCGACATCGCGGTTATGGTTATGGTTTTTGGTCAAAACCGACCCAAGCCGACACTACTAATAAGTTAATGAACAGAAAACACAAAGAAATGTCTTTTTTTTTTCTAAAACGCAATGGACATAAAACACAAATAAATGCTTTTTTTTTCTAAAACGCAATGGGGACAGAACACACAATTTTTTTTTTCTAAAACGTATTGGATAGAAAACAAAAAAAAAGTTTTTTTTTTCTAAAACGCAATGAACAAAAAACACAAAGAAATATGTTTTTTTTTCTAAAATGCAATGGACAGAAAACACAAAAGAAAGTGTTTATTCTAAAACGCAATGAACTAAAAACACAATACAAAATGTTTTTTTTCTTTTCTAAAACACTAAAAACATAAAATAATGTGTTTTTTCTAAAACACAATGGACTAAAAACACAAAAGAATGTATTTTTTTTTTCTAAAACACACTAGACTAAAAACATAAAAGAATGTACTCGTTCTAAAATACAATACACAAAAAACACACAAAAAATGTGTTTTTCATTCTTATGAAAAATGCAATGGAAGAAAACTGTGTTTTTTCATTGTTTTGTAAAACACAATTCTAAATAAAAGTATAAATTGAAAACTGTTTTGTAATTTCTTTGAAACATTTTGTCAAACATCTGATGTGAAAAAAAAATTCCCACTGATTTTTCAATGAAATTAGAACCAATGATGTTTCTCAAACGCATGAATATATCTAGAGAAGGGTAGAATCACAAATATCTTCACTTTGACTATAAAATGTTTGAGAAATTTGAGAAGAGAGGTACTTGTTTCAACCGAATTCTTATGTTCCGTCGCATTATGTTAAATTGAAGAAAAAAAAATGAGAAATTGTATATAAATAAACTGTGTTTCTTTAAAGAAGCTGAAGAACACGTTGATTGAGTGTTTGAACCAATCATTGATGAAGAAAATCGCACTATAATTAGTGACGAACCCATAAATTATTTGTTGGGGGTACGGATGAGGTGTTCAACTATATTTTCAAAGGATGCGGTCAGCTTTTTTCATAAAATATACACTAAATTTCTTTTTTTAAGGGGTGCGGCCACTCACCTTGGCCAAAGGGAAGGTCTACCCCTGACTATGATGTAGTAATTATAGAGAGAAAAGGTGAAGGAAAAGTTGAAGATTGTATGTTTTGAATATACATAGAAAATAAAATAGAATAGATCAAACAAGATTGACTAAAATGCTTATCCATATGTTTTTTTTTTTTTCACATATCTTTCTATTACTGCTTCCTATATCTTCTATCAAAACTAAACTTTCTATTTGATTATCAACCTATTTTATTATTAAGAAAAGACACCATGATATTTTATTATTAAGAAAAGACACCATTACGGATCACGATCACATATACATTTGCGTATAAAATTATTGCATTTACGGCTGGAAGTGGGGTGCATTAATACCCACCGCCACCTGTAGATAACATCAAGATAATAACGAACTCCCCACAATAGACCACTTGCAAGTGGCAAATTAATAACCCATCTTTCGTTTTTTTAGCTTCACTTGTAACATCTATCTATACATATAATAAAAGAAACCAATTAATGGACACGTGTCGATACGAAAGACATCTATTTTTTAGTTTTCTTGCCATATATTTATATTTATTTTTATCTTAAAAATTACAACTTTTAAAACAATTTATCAAGTTATCCCATATTTTAAGTCGACGTTTATCTATAACCATATCTCTATATTTATCTTCTAATATAATATTTATACTTATCTTTATTATTTTGCGAGTAAATTGCACAAAATTTCCTTTATGTTTACTCAAACTTGCATGTTCTCGCCTTAATGTTTAAAACTTGCTAAAAACATCCTTTAAGTTTATTTTTGTTGCTGGTTTAATCCTTTATGACTAACCAAGTTAATTATCTCAGTTTATTTCCATCACATGCCTAACATGTGAGGATCCTACTATCGTTTGATGACCGACATCAACTGACTCGCAAAATGGAATGGGGATGTGATGCAAACGCAAAACTGCCTGAAACCCAAGCAAAATTGTCTCTGTTCTCACCGGAGATGTAGTCCAAACACAATTGGATCTCTTAAATTTATGGGGCCATTCACATGGAGCAAGCCCCTTTTCATTCCAAGCTATCAAATCCACTCGGAGGAGAGATTCAGCCCGTGTTTCGCTGACTAAATGCCAAACAAGCCATATTTGCAGGTTGATAGCCTCATGTTAGTTCTGTATGTGAATTCAAATTGAAAAGTACATATCATTTTTTGTAATTGTTTTCCTCTTTAGTTTTGATTACTTGATTGAGATAACATGTATTAAGTAGGGAAGAATAAAAACTAATATTTAGGTACAAAGCAATGGGTCATGAATGGGGAAAGAAGAAATAAGTGGATTTAATGGACTTTTGTAATACACAAATTTATAACCCAATAATAGAAAAATAAAAACAAAAAACAGAGTAAAATGTTCTAATATGTAAATAGTATATCAAAGTTCTTTTTACCAAAAACGTATTTTGACGATTGTGTGTGTTAACTGATTACATTATATTTATTCAAGTCGTGTAGTACACGTGCTTATTCAACTCATGTTATACACGGGTAATTAAAGATGTAACTTTTTTATTATATAAAAATATATTTAATCAACCCGTGTAATACACAGGTTCTAACCTAGTTCTAAAATATGAGATTTTAATACAACATTTTAGCCTTAAAAGATGAGATTTTAATACAACATTCGTTTTTTATTTGAATTATAGTTTCACATATAACATTCTAAAAGATGCGATTTTAATACAACATTCGCTTTAAAAGATGAGATTTTAATACAACATTCTTTTTTTTATTTGAATTATTTAATACAACATTAGCTTTAAAAGATGAGATTCTAATACAACATTCTTTTCTATTTGAATTAATATCATATTTATAGCTTTGAAAGATAAATATACATTTGTCATTTCATATTAGATATAACAAATTTAGTTACTTATAATTAACCGGGTATATATGTAATATATTAGGGGCTGTTTGGTAGCCTCTGAATGGTCATTAAGAGGCTACCTCTTAATAGAAACATTAAGAATTTTACCAATGAGAAGGTAGAATAATGTGACATGTGATGATTTACCATCCAGAGGTTACCTCTTAACCATTCAGACTTGAGGTTACCTCTTATTCATTCAGAGGTTTTGAACCATTAAGAGGTAGCATCTGAATGGTCATTAAGAGGCTACCAAACAGCCCCTTACTATGAACTAGGTTATATACACCTCTGTATTACACGGATGAAATAAAAGAAATATTTCAGGTAAGCAATGTAAACTAAAACAACCAGGTAACGTAAACTAAAACAACTTGTAAAATGTAAACTCAATGAGATACGTAAATTTATTCTATAATAATGACAGACTTGAAGTGGGGTACTAGTATTTACAATTGTTACTTCTTTATTGTATTACAAATTTCTTCGGCTTGCATGGTTACCATAAGTAGGGCTGTAAACGAATCAAACATTCGGCGAACAGTTCGTGAACCGTTCGGCGGGAAGTTCGTTTGTGTTCGTTCGTTTATTAAACAAACGAACACAAACAAGAAATTTCGTTCGTTTAGTTAAATGAACAAACATGAACATATGTCGTGTTCGTTCGTTTATGTTCGTGAACGTTCGGTAACGTGTTTGTGTTCGATAGTTCGTTTGTGTTTTTAGTTTTTACATCTATTTAAATACTTCAAAATTCCGACAAAACAAATATCTAATAAGTGTCCGTATATTATATATTCTGTTTATGAACGATTGTTTATGTTCGTTTGTTTCCATTTGTATTCATGAACATTAGTTTGTGCTCATTTGTGTTCGTCAACGTTCATTGGCTAAAATTAACAAACAAACACAAACACAAACACAAACGAACACGAACAATTTCATTTCCTTAACAAACAAACACGAACATAAAATCTCGTTTGATAAGTGTTCGTAAACTGTTCGCAAACACATATATTTCTTAACAAACGAACACGACCAAGGTCTTGTTCGTGTTCGTTCGGTTCGTTTACAGCCCTAACCATAAGTATGTTTTGATTCTTATTCGCAAAAATAATAACCTAAAACTTTTACAGGTTATAGAAATAGATATTTCTATTATACAATCTTGTATGATATATGGGTCTATTATAGGGGTGTGAATTTCTGACACGAACCTAACACGAAATTTATGGGTTTAGGTTTAGTCTAAACGGGTTCGGGTCAGTTTCAGGTTGAACCCCGCGAACCCGTTTAGGTTAACGGGTCGGGTTCGGGTCAACCTGGTCGGGTTAGCGGGTTAACCCGTTTAACACATTTATACTATATTATATTTTTTTACAATATATTTTATACCATAAATTAAATGGGGCGTGTATTTTATGCCATGATTATAACTTAAAAAGAGAAATTAACATACATTTTATAATTTAAATATGACATTATTATATACATTTGTGTTTTTTAAGTAAATTTAATTTTAATATATTAATTTTAGAAAAAATTAAAAAATTCGGGTTAAACTGGTCGTGTTCGTGTCAACCCACAAAACTTCGGGTCGTGTTCGGTTCATATGTATGATACGGTTTTCGAGTTCGTGTAAAAATTTTTGGTTCGGGTCGGGTTGAACCCGTCAACTCGCGAACACAACCCGTTTAGCACCCATAGTCTATTACCTGGTTAGTTATATACATATTCAATTATTGATCTGGTTCTAATCGTATCATATTATATAATCGATTTCAGATATACATGTGTATGGTAAATCAAATTAAAAAAAAAATTACATTTTTAACCTATAAATAATCAACCCATATTACATATTTTCCCATTCTTCTTCAACCAATACCCAACACAAATTACATATCTTCAACCAAACCCACACAAAAAAAAAAAAAAAAAAAACCGAAAATTGTGCATTGGACCAAAGAGGAGGAAATAGCACTGGTGACTTCGATTGTTGGCGCACAACGAACACTACAACGAGGTCAAACCGCATATTGGGGTCGAGCGTTTCAACAATACCAACAACACGTCGGGAACACGCGTCATAACTTAAACGGGTGTCAACACATATGGTATGAGCTCAAACCGAATTTGGATCGGTTTAAAGTTTGCTTCGACTGTGTCCCTGCGGGCGACTTGACCCACGACGATCGAGTCGAGATCATGAAGATCAAGTACAGGCACGATGGGAATACGGATTTTAAGTGGGTTCCCCACTTTAATATTTACCGTACTTTGTAAATTTTTTTTATTTTTTAGGATTTAATAAGTAGTTTTTTTTAGGATTTGTTAAGTAGGCTTTTTTATTTTTTAGGATTTATTAAGTTGTTTTTTAATTTTTTAGGATCGTCTTTTAAGTAACTTTTTTTTTAAATTAATATAAGTTGTGTTATTTTACATAATTGTCAACTCTAAAAAAAATCACATGGCAACCACGCCGGTCTGGCCACGCCGCTACCACAGTTCACTTTTTTGAATGTGGACTGATGGAGCCACATCTATCATGTGTCGAGCAATGTCCCCAACCCAAACCCCTCTACACCACACAGTCTAATAAGTGTGGTATCAACGTACCGTACCGTAACGAAATGAATCGATACCAACTGAATTTCTGTTACCTAACACATGTCAATCCGCACACACGTATTATTTTACTAGTAGGGTGCCCCCGCGATGCGGCGGGGCGACACTTTGGATTGCGGCACTCGTTTCTGTTAGTTTTATTATTCGTATAATATTTATGATAACATTATTATGCTGGATATATGTCATTAGTGTTACCCATGTGTAAAGTTTTGTTTTTTTTTATAAAAATTAATAATCAAAAGACAAAAAAATATTGTGTTTTTTATAAAAATTAATAATCAAAAGACAAAAAAAATTAAGTTGTTATAACTATAAAGTATGTTTATTTTATTGGTTAAATTATAAAGTATAATTTTATTCTTTAAAGTTATGTGTTCATAACTTTTTTTAAATATCCACATAGTACTCATCCAATAAACTTTAAGTTTAAAATTTTTGTTTTTATAAAAATAAAAAAATAGTATTTGACTCGTAATTACGTTTTAGAGCTTTAACTTAAATTGTTAATTTTCGGTTTTTTATAGATATAAAAAATTATATTTTTATAGAATTTCAAGAAATGTTTTTATAAAAAGATAGGATGTTAAGAGTTTATATCTTTATTAACTTTATATCATACTAAGTTCAGATTTTTAGTTCCTAACTAATCTTATCTATATGAGTCTACTTTTAACTTATAATCCCTAAAAATATGCAACACAATCTACTATTTATCTAGTCAAGTTGGTAAAGAATTCTTTTGAAACTGACTAATATTATCTATAACAATATAGTTGAACTTATAATTCGTAAAAAATTGCAACAAAATTTAGTATTTATTTAGTAAAGATTGTAAATTTCTGGAGTATTTTATTTATATTACTTGTTACAAAAAATGTTTATAAAATAATTATTTTTTTATAAAAACAAAATGTTTTGTTTATAAATAAAGTAAAAACTGTTTTACACATGTAAAGTTTCGTTTTTATTAAAAAAAATGACAACAAATAAAAGATAAGTTGTTATAGTTGTAAAATAAGTTTATTTTGTTAGTTAAATGATAAAGTTTATAATTTTATTCTTTAAAGTTCGTATTTTTTTTAAATATCTACAAGGTACTCATCCAATAAACTTTAAGTTTAAAATTTTTGTTTTTATAAAAATAAAAAATAGTAGTTGACTTGTAAGTACGTTTTACACATTTAACTTTAATTGTTAAATTTCATTTTTATATATATAAAAAATTTATATTTTTATAAAATTTTAAAAACAGTTTTTGTAAAAAATAGGATGTTAAGAGTTTATATCTTTGTTAACTTTATATCATAGTAAGTTCAATTTTTTTGTTTAGCTTTAAAGTTTATTACTTTATTATTTTTTAATTTAGAAATACAAATTATTAGATTAATATCCAAGAATAACTGCAATATTTTATAATTTCAGCTTAACTATATCTAACTGCAATATCTATTTATTGCCACTTTAGGATATTAACTTATATAAGTTTAGCTGACTTGTAAATTTAGGATACTAACTTTATTTTGAACTTTATTAATATGGTGAATAACTGCAATATATTAACACAAAAATAAAGTTCAAATATAAAATAAACTTTATTCATACATCTAGATCAAATATAACAGCTGCAAATGAAAAAAAAAACATAAAAACAATTGATAGATTGCATGAAATCTGTTCCGCTTCTGAATTGACACTCAAGGTATTTTTATTCGGGTTTTCTGGTTTGTGCTTGAATCGGCAGTATCTTCTAATTCCTCTTCTTTGTCACTGTCCTCGGAATCGTCTAAATTAATAATCTTACTCCATTTCCATTCAGAAAGTCTCTTGAATCTCTTTCTTTGAGTCTCAACTTTCGATCCTTAAAAACGACAAAAAATGAATACAAAGGTTAAAAAAAGATTAAATAAGCTTAAAATTACATCTTCACTAAACATTGCACCATAAGAAATAATATCAACACTTTTATCACCATCATCTTGCAATAAAACACACATGTAATAACATAACGAACATGTTAATATGAAAGATATACACAAAAATAATACTTAAAAACCAGCAAAATCAATACATTAGAAGTTTTTTCCACAAATGGGTTGTTTAAATTGGCATGTTCATCATGCAACTGAATCTGAAAAATCAAATAAGTTAACATTCACATAAGAGTATATAAAAAAAAGTATTCACTGTTGCGATATAATAGAACTGACCTTAGAATTTTCAATCTCGCATGCTTGGTTTTTCGCAACAATTGAATTCAGAATTGGATCCATTTTTTAACTTTGTTTAGCAATAGATATAGAGGTGTCCTGCTATGTATTTATAATAGTAACTATAGAAGTGCAATAGGGTTTAATTTTAAATTTGTCACCCCTTTATTTAGGAAGTTGTTGTAGTCAGTTTTAAGTTTAAGATATATCTATGTACATATATTAGGTAGTTTTAATAAAATAAAATGTGACACATAGTATCTTCATTTTATGTTACGGTGCTTTTAATTCTTTTTGTTTGCATAGATGGACACATCTTTGTAGATTAGGCGCATTAGATCACAAGTATTAATTACTTGTACATTAAAACATTATCGACTTGTAGCTTTTAATCCGTGTGTCGATATTGAACAAGACAACTATCGAAACGTCGCCAAAAATGTGTAGGTCGTCATGCTATCTTTGGATTTTTTTCTAAACAATATAATTTATAAGACATGTCAAGAATACGTAAAAAAAATTATAAGTTTGTTGTGGATGAGTGAATTGTAACTAATTATCTATAATTTTGTTGTAATAAGTTTATGGGCTAAAAAATAAATAGTGTTTAAAAGACTAAACTACCCTCATTTTAGGGGTCTTTCTATAAATAAAGTGGGGAAAAAGTTCTTATTTTTTGGGTATCTTAAAATACCTCTTTCTTATGTATTACTAGGTTATAACCCCGTGTATTACACGGGTTGAGAAAATAAAATATCAAATAGTTAATAACGAAGATTTAACAATTATAAAACGATATTTTAAGACACTTTTCTGATATCTGAACAAAATTTTGTTTTATGTATGATCAAAACTTGTGATGTTTGTCATGTTTATAAAATATAAAAACATTTGAACCATCGATTAGAAGACAAACTGTATCATCGACTTTCTCACGACGTTAACCCAAGTTTTATTTAAATAACAGTGGTCTTAATTTATTAGTTCTAAAAATATTGTTGAAATGTTTAGATTAGGCATATAGCAATTAGTCAATTAGATAAACTTATAGCTACAAAATAATATTTAAATTAATTAGACAAGTATAAATTATCGGTAATTATTAAGTTATATAACTTTAAAATTTAAACATATAGACTTGAGTTGCATCTTAAAAAGATGGTTGTTTTTGGTTAAATTTATTAGTATGATAAATGTAGTTATTATTTTTCTTGTATTTTAAATATATTAAATAAATAAATAAATTATTTGTTAAGCAAGAAAATCGTTCCCTCCCCCCTCGTTATGAAAATGCTCGATATTTGTTTCAATTATTAAGATATAATTTCTAATCTAGTAATTAATATAAAGAAGAATATCGTTCCCTCCACCTTCGTTATGAAAATACTCGATATTTTTTTTAATTATTAATATATAATTTCTAACCTAGTAATTAATATAAATAAATAATAAGATAATTTATGGAACTTTATCCGTAATTTCTTAACATCTGAGCCCCCAACGTCTTTTTTTCAAACCCTTTTAGCCCCTAACACTAACCCATCCATTAAATGTTAGGGGCTAAAAGGGTTAGAAAAAAAACGTTAGGGGCCAATAAAATTAGAAAAAAAGACGTTGGGGGCTCAGATGTTAATTTTTTTTTCGGGCTAAACGAGTAAAAATGCTATAACCACAGGGGCCAAAATTGTAATTTACTCTATTAGTTAAATAAATAATATTATAAATGAGGAGATTAAACTAAATAATAATTATCCATAAAAAATAAACTAAATAATATTTAGTAGGAGAATTATCTATAATTAATTAGAAAAGATTAAACTAAAATAATACTTATCTATAAAACATGGCCTAATATGATGACAAGTGTCCCTAAAATGGTTTGTTTTATTATATAGTATAGATATAGATATAATAGTATAGATATAAGGGGAATGATCAACTAAAAAGTGGATTTTGCCTAAGGGGCTGTTTGGCTAAGCTTATTTTTTTTACTTATTTACTTATTTGCTTATTTGAAAAGCAAATAAGTCATAATGGAATGACTTATTTACTTATTCCTCTCACATAATAAGCTAACCCAAACACCTTTTAACTTTTCAAAAAGCAAATAAGTAAATAAGTCAAAAAAATAAGCTTAGCCAAACAGCCCCTAAGTAGCCTAAGAAAGATTGTGATGATGACATGCGACACTCCTAATAAGTAGGAATGAAGGACATTTTGGTCCTTATAAATAGGAGTGAAAATGACATGTGGCATCCCTTTTGTTTTTTTAAAATACAACAAAAAAATATAGTACAAAAAAATCTATCACAAAAAATCTAGTACCAAAAAATCTAGCACAAAAAATCTAGTACAAAAAAATATAGCACAAAAAAATGTAGTACAAAAAATATAGCACAAAAAAATCTATTACAAATAATATAGCACGAAAAAATTCAGCAAAAAAATGTAGTACAAAAAAAAAATCCAGCACAAAATTTGAGAAAAAAAATTTAAGACAAAAAATTAAGCACAAAAATATAGTACAAAAATCCAGCACAAAAAATGTTATACAACATAAAAATACAACACATTTTAGTGGGTATTTTTAGTTTTCATATTTTATATAGCAATATGGTACTCAAATTAAAGATAAAAAGACGCTTGATTTTATGGTTAAATTTTTATGAAAAAATAATGTCGTATAAAAAAGTTATGAACATTTAAAAAGTGGGGGTGAAATATGCATTTGCCTTGCATGTGGAGAAAGAAAGTCTATAAATATGATTTTCCCAAGATACCCTTGCATTCCTCCTTTCTCCTACACTTTCATCTTAACCATTAATTTGAAAAATGAATGGTTAAGATTCCTTCTCATTTTATTTAGGCAAAATCAACTTTTTATTTAATATTACCCCATAAATATAAAGGTATTTTGAAAAAGAAAATGATATGATTACAAGTAGTAAAAGGATTCATCTTTTTCCCCAAAAAGTAAAACATATCTTTTCTCACGGATATTCCACAAATACAAAATAATTCACTTTTTTCGGTTGAAGTCGGTCTTACTCGTTCATTCTCGTGCTATTTGATAGCGAAATCACAAAAATCTGATTTGATTCGTGTTCCTTTCAACAAACCTTCATTTTCGCATTTACGGTACACTCATATCTACATACGTTTATAGTATACGTGTAGTAGTTTCTCTACTCGTATTGATATAAATATCTCTATCTAACCGTTTCTGTTTTTGAATCTAGAGAGAGAAAGAAGAAACAGAGATGGTAGAGAGAGAAAGTAATGGCGTCGGGAAGAAGATAACAGTCGGTGTTTGTGTTATGGAAAAGAAGGTGAAATGCGGCCCCGAGGTTCTGTTTCTTTTTATTGATTTTTTCACACAAATCCAGTTCTCCGATGGATGAGCTTGTTGTAACTTTGCATAACGAATGTGTTATTTCACTATTTCACTGATTTGTTCAACTGTTTTTTCACTTGATTTGATTCGATTTGTGTTTTCATTTGTTTGTTTATTAATTTTCGTTAGGTTTTTTCGGCTCCGATGGGGCAAATACTGGAGAGGCTGCAAGCGTTTGGTGAATTTGAAGTAAGTGATGAACTAGTGGTTGATTGTTGAGTTGTGATTTTGAATTTGAATTTGTTTTGTTACGCTTTTGAATGAATAGAAGTGAGATTCGGATATTCTGGTGTTATTATAAAGTAATTGTAAAGTAGGAAGGGGTACACTTTAGGTGTAGCTATCGGAATCTTTAAGAAAAGTTGGTGTTTAGAATTTAAACTTGATGCTATTTGTGGTTTTGTTGACATGCAGATATGTTACAAGTGATTTGAATGAAATTGTTGATAGTGTCGGTTTGTAGGCTAAATTTTTTGACGATGACGTTGTTTTGTTGTGTAATCGTGTAGATCGTCTATTTTGGGGACAGAGTTATCCTGGAGGAACCTATAGAGAGGTATATTTAATATTTTATATAGTTTTGGTTTGAAAATGTCAACCGGTTATTAGCGGATTATAGTCTTGATTATATGGCTTAGTGTTAAAAATTATCATTCACGTACACAGTTTTAATGAAATATGTGTTTTTAGCTTTTTGGCTAAATTTCAAATACATTAGTCCCACATTTCATTATCTATAACCAAAACATTTCGTAACCAAATACATGTGTTTTTAGCTGTAAGCTCTTCACTTATCAATAACCAAACCATCACTAGTGCTCTAGTGGTGGCCACGGGTATTTAAGTTCCACCTATGGTGGGCCCGAATGAGTTTTCCCCTCCAGGTCTCAAGTTCGAGTCTGGGTGATAGGGGTTTAAATTGGGGATCTATTGTGCGAGGGGGCTCTCTAGCGCGGACCCCGTTAAGACAACGTATGCTATACCTCCCGACATTCTCGAATAATTCACACCTTTCAAAAAAAAAATAAAAAAAAATAAAATGAATATAATTGCTCTCCGGTCACAAGAGTTGTTTTTTAGTTTTTAACCATGAAGACACTCGGTGTAATGCGGGTGAATGTCAGATAGCAAGTCAATAATCAATATTCACCATCTTGAAAACATATTGGTTTTCTCTAATAAGCGTTTTGGGAAACAGTATTGTTAGGATATTCTGCTTTTACGTGCTTGCACTTTTATAGCCTTGACTTTGCTGTTTCAGGTGGCCAATATGTGACTGTTTGATTGCTTTTCATTCCTCTGGATATCCACTTGAAAAGGCTGAAGCTTATGCTGCACTAAGGAAGTATGTGGTTTTCGTTTTTTTTGTTTTAAATATCTCCTCTTCTTGTCGGCATGTATGATTAGAGCTGCCTGCTCATGCATACCCAACTAGTTTAGGGATAAAAGTCTCCTCATGCTAGTTGGACCACCGTTATTGTATCATTCATTAGGAAGTTTTAGCGAAGTCGTTGGATTAATATCGGTAGCGCATGTGCTACACAAATATAGGTATATGAACCCATCAAGAGTTCTGTGAAATTTTGTGGCATTACTGATGATCAAGATTTTTTCTCCACTAAATCGACTTTCAGAAATGTCCTAATTCCTGATTGTTGAAATCCAGGATATCGTTGTTTCTTTAAAACAGTCGTCATATTTTTTTTTTAAACTGACATCGTAACTTGTCTTTTTTCCTCATTCTTCTTGAATTGGCTAGTTGTAAACTTGTTACCTGTTTGATTATTTACCCTATTAATTCTAGATGAAAGTTTATCATGCCATCATGATAAAGCACTTTATTTGAAAGCAATGCCCTTTCTTTTTTTTATGTATTTTGATCTCGCCCAACTAGCAAAACATGCCAGAAGTATATCTCTTAATCCTTTTGAGTTTAGTTTTTTTAGTAATTAGTATGAAGGTAACATTAGTTTTCTTTGTGAATTTACCATGTGTGATTTGCTTATTATGCCTATACTTTTTGTGACATTTTACCTTTTTTCAAGTTACCTTTTACTTTTATTCTTCAGGCCTTACCTTGTAAATGAATTGGAACCGCAACACCTTCTTCATGACCGGAGGAAAGTATATGAGGTATGGTGCTTAATGACCTTTTATAAATAGCATGTTTCTATACATGATTTTGGATATACTTATGATGTTTCTATGCTCCCTATGAAGACACAAATTGAAGTGTTGTCATTCTCTCTTATTATTATTTTTTTAAATTTGAAATTCTTCCCTTTTCCGGAAAAAAAATCAAGTGCCTTGAAATGTGTGGAATTCCAGTTCCAAGATACGCATTTGTAAATAGGGACAAGCCAGATCAAGAGTTAGACTATTTTGTTGAGGAAGAAGATTTTGTTGAGGTTCATGGGCAACGATTTTGGAAGCCTTTTGTGGAGAAACCGGTTCATGGTATGTGTCTGCCGAAACTCTTACGGTTTACCTTCGTTAACTACTGTTTTGTTCTATGCAGTTAATGTTGTAAAATATCGGATATCAGTCCGATGTTTGAGATATAGGTTATCACGGTGGGATATCAGTGGTATATCGGTAATTTTAATATCATGAAGAATTTATATATATAGCAATTTAACACTAAAAATTCAGTATACTCTTCTACCAATAACAAATTAACCTTTTGTAACTTGTAAAACACTAACAATTTTTAGCAAGTAGGAACTCATTAATACTTAAAACACTAACATTTAACACCAACAATTAACAATTAAGACTTGAAACACTAATAGCAGCAATAAGAAGAAAGACGATTGGTAGAACTAAGAAGAAAGGTACTGATATCGGGGAATCAGTGATATATCGGTCAATATCGCCGATAAAAAAAAAATCGGTATCCATATTTGACACCGATATTTTATGCAGAACTCCCTTAAAACTTTTTTTTTTCTGTAAAGTGAGAATTATGCATACTTTTGTAAAAAATTGTTTTACACTGTCCATAACTAAGGCTGCTTATGTTTTATATTGCTTAAAGGTGATGACCACAGAATAATGATATATTACCCCAGTTCAGCAGGAGGTGGCATGAAAGAATTTTTTAAAACACTAACATTTAACACCAACAATTAAGACTTGAAACACTAATAGCAGCAATAAGAAGAAAGACGATTGGTAGAACTAAGAAGAAAGGTACTGATATCGGGGAATCAGTGATATATCGGTCAATATCGCCGATAAAAAAAAATCGGTATCCATATTTGACACCGATATTTTATGCAGAACTCCGTTAAAACTTTTTTTTTTCTGTAAAGTGAGAATTATGCATACTTTTGTAAAAAATTGTTTTACACTGTCCATAACTAAGGCTGCTTATGTTTTATATTGCTTAAAGGTGATGACCACAGAATAATGATATATTACCCCAGTTCAGCAGGAGGTGGCATGAAAGAATTGTTTCGAAAGGTGTGCTTTCTATATCTCTATTGAGTGATTGTTTAAGCTGAACATTTAGGTGTAACATGTTTCCATGATCTTCCATATTTTGCTTTGTGTGTTTAGTATTTAATTCATGATTACTATTTACTAGTGTGGCTTTCCTTCAGGTCGGCAACAGATCAAGTGAATTTCATCCAGAGGTCAGAAGAGTGAGACGTGAGGGTTCTTATATATACGAGGAGTTTATGCCAACTGGTGGAACAGATGTTAAGGTTATTTACATTCTTGACAAACATGTCTTCATTTATATTCTCTACTTTTTATATGGATAGTATGTGCTACTCTGAGGTGGCCTGCATTTAAATACTGGACTAAAGCTTGTGCCTGTCTATATATGTAACTTCTACCTCTGCTGCATACCCCTTAATGAAAAGGAAAAGGAAAAATGATTAAGCAGGGGGCTAACCGTTTGTTTTGCTGTTTTTGGGTAATCTGAAGTTTGCTGATCTCTAGTGTAGATAGGATGGTATGTGTGGTTTTGGAGAATCTTCCAAGGGTAGGCCCCGGTATGCAACAGCAAAATTGAATACTGGTTTATCTGTAGGTACTAGGGTCTAGGTAGTTCCTATTCTATCATATATGTAGAGATAAGAGAAGAATTTCAATTACTAACATATTATTATTGATTGTTCTGGCTTTTTCGTTATTAGACATTATTAAAATAGTTAATGTTAATACTTTAGTATTAGAGGAATCTAAGGTGTAACTTTGTTATCTATTTATATCCTTGTAATCTTCTCGTTATCAATTACAATATACAATACAGGTCCCAAGTTTATCTTGGTATCAGAGCAATTTTTTCTCCAACCCTAATTGCACTTCTTTTCGACAATGCCTTATCCACAATTGAGAAAGCATCTCACAATTCCCATAAGTTTGGCTTCACGTTGTCTCCCACAAACTATGGTTTTTTTAAGAGAACGGTTCATCCCTTTCTTGTCGCAAATAATTTAGTTGGTTATGTTGATGGGACGATTCCTTGGTCCCCACAACTGATACAACAGGCTGCAACATCTGACAAAACATCTGACAAGGATATGCTGCTCGTGTATCACAACCCAATCCAAACTATGCGACATGGGTAGCCAGTGATGCCCATGTCCGTGTGCTAATAATATCTACCATCTTGGAGGCGGCTTCTTTCACCCATGTTAAAGGTACATCTCGTGGACTCTAGCTCCCCTTAGGACGAGCTTATGCACCTAACACGTCCTCTTAGGAATACGCTCTCAAGATCCAACTTTTGAAAATCGTGATGTAAGGTGATGAAACATCTTCAGCATGTCTTGATCGTGCAAAGGAATATGCCGATACCCTCGCCAACATTGGAGAACCTTTTAAAGAAAAGGACTGTTAGATACCGGAATCGAAAGCTGTTATTTGATAGAATTGACAATTAAGTTGGCCCAATTCGAGAAGGGCAATTCTCCGATTACAAGTAAAACTCAGATAAACATATAACAAGACAAGAACAAAAAATGCAAGAAACCGATTATTTAAACTGATTTCTTGGAATGGTTGAAACTGTTCCCGCTCAACAAATTAGGTTCGTATCATTACTTCCTGATCGGAGGAACAACTTGTCCTCAAGTCACGTATAAGGGAACTGAGTTGTTAACAAACCTTGATTTTCATGCTCGGGTTCCTCGTAATCATCAACATGTGACGGAGAGTCACTTCGATCATTAATTTGGTGGCGGTTTGGTGGTAGTCGGTGGTGGAGAAAATTAATTGCAACCGAAAGCGATACCTCAGAAGCTTCTCTCCTATCTTTTAATACGTCAAAGAATGATTCATGATTAGCAACCTTCTTTCCCAAAAGTGTATTGCTAAGGTCTAACACGTGGAACATGAGAGTCTTACTAAGCTTATAACAAATAATAAGATTTGGTTGAGAGTCCCAACACCTGTCCAACTTCCATCAATTCTTTGGCATCCAATTTTCCATCTGTCTCCTTTAATTTCTCTCCAAACATTATACTTTTCCCGATGTTCAGCATTTTCAAAGCATGAAGTCTATTGGATGTAATTTCAAATTTCAGATGGAGATTTCTCGGCTGTTTTGGTTGTCATTAAATTACTCTCCGCCATCATGATCTTCCGATCCTCTACTTTTTCACGATTGTCGCCACCTTCGATTACTTCATCGCCCGTCGAACTACCCCTACCCTTCTCCATGTTCATATTGGATCAGCTATGGTCCTCTTTGTGGAGAGGATCATCGTTACCGGTAGTATGCGATTCAGGTGCTATTGGCAAGATCATCCGATTCTTGATTGCTTCGACATCATTTTTCAGTGGTATATACATCTTAGCCTTGAGTTCTTCAGCATCAGCCTTCAAGGGTGTAAGAATGGCATCCAAACGAGCCACAATGGCTGCTAATTGGGCAGCTATAGATGCACCTAGTTTTCCTTGATTGCAGCTTCGGATAGAAGTCGCCATCGATTTTCCGACAATGGAACTAATGTTAGATACTGGAAATCGAAAGCTGTAATTTGATAGAATTGACAATTAAGTCGGCCCGACCCGATTCGAGAAAGGCAATTCTCCGATTATAAGTAAAACTCAGATAAATATATAACAAGACAAGTATAAAAATGCAAGAAACCGATTATTTAAGCCAACCTTTAGGTGGGAACAGTTATGATCTCAAACTAATTTCTTGGAATGGTTGAAACTGTTCCCACTCAACACATTAGGTTCGTATCAAGGACCTTGTCATGCTTGTGATTTCAGGAATTCGTAATGAATATATAGGTTTGAAATCTTATCTACTTGGCCGACAGGTTCCATTGCTTTTGATGAGCTTCATGGTCTTCTTGCTAACCATGATAATCTGCTCTAGCTGTTCAACCACAGCAAGCTTTTGTCACAGCCGTTGAAGGTAACCCCACAACTGGGTCTACACAACCAGACCCGTTACAAACCCTTAACTAGCCTTGTTGGTATCACAGTTTACGAGTTCCCAGGACCAATTGGACCGAGAAGAACGATGATCACACTTATACTGATGCTCACGAGTCATCGATGATTGCTTCTCGGATGCTGACTGGGCTGGTTGTTCCGATGACCGTCGATCCACGAGAGGGTTTGCCATCTATCTGGGTTCTAATCTTGTCTCATGGTTCGCCAGAAAACAATGAACTGTCTCAGTTGATGCTAAGTACAAAGCCTTAGCAGACATAGTGGCTGAACTCACTTGGCTTAAAGAACTTTAGGTTCCCATGACATTGGTCCCAGTTTTATGGTGTGATAACTTAGGTGCCACATACTTGTCTGCCAATCCTGTATTTCATGCTCGCACAAAATATGTTGAGGTAGATTCAGTGGCGGAATAAAAGTGTTAGTAAGGGTAGCACGAGCTACCCCTCAACCCCGTCTACGTAGTGTAAAAATACCCCTTAACTCCATTTCGGTAGTGTAAAAATACCACTCAACTTTGTTTCTGTTATATAAAGGATACCCCTGATCCTAAAAAAAAATTAGGATACCCCTAACCTTTTGGGCTAGTTCCGCCACTAGGTAGATTTCCATTTGTCAGGAAAAGGTTGTTGAAAGAAAACTCTCTGTTCAGTTCATTTCTACAACCGATCAGATTGCAGATATCTTTACCAAGCCATTGTCATCTCAATGATTCACTGATCTACGGGCCAAACTACAGGTCGTGACCCAACCTTAGCTTGTGGGGAAATATTAGACAGTATTTAGATAGTTAATGTTAATACTTTAGTATTAGAGGGATACAAAGTGTAATTCTGTTATCTATTTATATCCTAGTAATAGTAATCTTCTCATTATCATTTACAATATACAATACAATTACCAAGTTTATCTTTGGTGATGCATAGGTTTTTATATTTCCAATTCAATAACTAGGGTTGCTTTTTAACAAGATCATCAGAATTTATGATCTGATATGGTGCTACTTTTTGCCATGGGATTCCTCTGTCTGCATGATTTCTTAGCATCCAAAAACAATAATGAGTTTTAATAATACTGTTTATAGCCTCCTTGATTTTTGTGTGTGGGTGTTGGTACTCAACAATTCAGGTTTTTCAACGAGGGAATGATTTCTGAATTATAGAAGTTTGAAGGAATGCACTAAACTATGAGCATGCATTTTTTTTTTATTTTTATGCTACAAAAGTTTTTTAGGGTATTCACATAACCTATCTTTCTGACCATGTAAGTCCGCCGATTGTCACCAACGTCTTAAGATTTTATTGCATTTGTTTTCTTGGTGATTACATTGTCATCATGCATCCTTGTAAAATCTTGCTTACTAGGTACTTGTTATGCTGTAGGTGTATACGGTTGGTCCAGAATACGCACATGCTGAGGCAAGAAAGTCTCCTGTTGTTGATGGAGTTGTTATGAGAAATCCAGATGGCAAAGAAGTAAGTGGTACATGTCATGGAGCATAAGTGTATCTTCTGTAAAAATATTAACAATTTACTGGTGAAACGCTTTTCAATGACAACTTATCTCTAGGAATTTGCATGTTCATTAGTCATTACATCTTATGTCATTTGCTTGTGCATTTTGGGGATCTAGAGAGTTGATTTGATAATTGATAGTTATTTAAATAAATTTGTAATCTGTGGCAGGTCAGGTATCCGGTGCTTCTTACACCAAATGAGAAGCAAATGGCAAGAGAAGTTTGCCTTGCGTTTAGGCAAGGGGTATGTTATATTATTTGTACCTTTTAGACTTTCCACAAGAAAGTTTTTTTTTTTTGCACTTAAACATGAAGAACATATTCTGTCTAGTTACCAACCTGGTTGATCTGGCATACTCATGTTTATTTCTGCAGGTGTGTGGGTTTGATCTCTTGCGCTGTGAAGGCCGTTCATACGTCTGTGACGTAAATGGGTGGAGCTTTGTCAAAAACTCTCACAAGTAATAAGCATTAATTATACATATAGCTACATGGGCTTTGGTTTTTTTTTTTTTTTCATAAAAGAAGTATATGTGCTGTGTCAGTGTAGCTGCAATTCATGTATTTTGTTTTATGAACAAATTGACAATATATAATACCTTTAAACTAAAAGAGTAAAGTACACGGATGGTCCCTGTGATTTACCAAAATTTTGGATTTCGTCCCTACCTTTCCAAAAGTACACGGATGGTCCCTGTGGTTTGCACACACATTTAGTCCCCAACCAACAAATCTAAAGGTTTTAGCATGCCCAAGTTAGGGACTAAATAGCGTTACAAAGTGCAAACCACATGAACCATCCATATATATTTGGAAAAAGATGGGGACTAAATGCTTAACAAAGCGCAAACCACAGGGACCATCCATATACTTTTCTCAAACTAAAATTTGGTTTACGAAGTGTTCCCTTTATTATTGTTTTACTGATTTCATGAAATGCATGTAACTACAGATATTACGATGATGCTGCCTGTGTGTTGAGAAAGATGTTTCTAGATGCGAAAGCTCCCCATCTTTCAACAACTATTCCACCGGTTTTACCTTGGAAAGTCAACGAGCCAACTCAGCCATCCGAGGGCCTAACCCGTCAGGGAAGCGGGATCATTGGCTCATTTGGGCAGTCTGAGGAGCTGCGTTGTGTGATCGCC
The DNA here is from genome assembly GCA_030545235.1 of Helianthus tuberosus. Classification (NCBI taxonomy): domain Eukaryota; kingdom Viridiplantae; phylum Streptophyta; class Magnoliopsida; order Asterales; family Asteraceae; genus Helianthus; species Helianthus tuberosus. The sequence continues at coordinate 48,001,927 of CM060373.1, forward strand.
ATTATTCGTCAGTAAGATATTAATATATTATTATTATCCTTGGTTTTTGTTTTCTAGGTTTTGTGAGTACTTCTTTTGTTTTTGTTATTTTGTAAATAGTTGTGTTTTTGTTGGACAGTGGTGATAGAACTCCAAAGCAAAAGGTGAAGTTGAAGGTCACTGAGGAAAAATTGTTGAATTTAATGCTGAAATACAACGGTGGAAGACCTAGAGCAGAGGTGCTTTTTATATGCTCACTCTTATTATCATTTTGTTCCTAAATGATTTGTTCTTTACTCAAATTTAGTCTTCATAACATGCTTTAGGATCAGAAAAAAAATAGTTAATGAGGATTATTTTAACTAAAAGTTTCAAGCTGTTTGTAAACTTTTTTGTTGGGTAACAAATAAATAAGTAAAATATAATATTAATAGAATATAATATTAATATAAATATTAAAATATCTTTAAATAAATTTGGTTCGTATCTTTGCACACTTAAAATTCTTAATATGGGATATTTCAGTAAACGTTTATTAAGGATAGAGTAGTTATTATTTATAAATAATAGTTAAAAAGTTACCATTAAAAGTATATATAATAATACATTATTAAAAAACAGATATTAACTATAAATCAACATAATATTATTTCTCAAAGGTAATTGAAGGGTTTACCCATAAAGAAAATAAAAAAAGGAAGATTCCTACCACTTTTCTTTATGACATTTCTACCCATATTCATAAAAAACTAACAAAAATCCTCAATACACTACATGATGGTATTCTTGTAAATAACATGAACATTAAGGATTCTATGGCTACTGTGACACCAAGTTATTTAATATGAATAATAATAATAATAATAATAATAATAATAATAATAATAATAATAACAATTTCTGTCATATTTTCTTTCTTGCAGACAAAACTCAAAAGTGCAGTTCAATTGCAGGATTTATTAGATGCTACACGTATATTAGTACCCCGTATTAGGTATATAGCACGTGCAATGCATTTTCTTTGGAAACTTTTTCCATAACAAATAATGCTTTTACATTATATTTTTTTCCTTTATTTGTAAAATAAGTGATGTTATATATTTAATGGGATATTTTGGTTTTTACAGACCCGGTCGTGGAAGTGATAGCGAAACAGAAGATATCGAACATGCGGAAAAGCTTCGTCAAGTTAAAGCAGTTCTTGAAGAGGTATACATTATAAACTTTTCATGCTTACTCCAATTTTATATTTATTTCGAATTTTTCCTTTTCTTCTTATCATGTTAAATAATGTTTCTTACCCAGCTTCATATGTTCTATTTGTTTTATGTAAATGACAACTGCTCTGTTTTCAGGGTGGTCACTTCTCAGGCATATATCGCAAGGTTCAACTCAAACCACTTAAGTGGGTTAAAGTTGTAAAAGGTGATACTGAAGAAGAACGGCCAATAGAAGCTCTCATGGTTCTGAAATATGGAGGCGTTCTGACTCATGCTGGCCGGAAACAGGTATTTACTTCAACATCTTTAATTCCCTACAACACACGCGTACAGTCGCACACACATCTGTATGTAGGAGCTTTATAATGTGGCTTGGTTAAGTTCAGAAAATAGTCATTTTGATCATGGCAAACAGAATTGAAAATAAATTATTGTCTTTATAAAGTAGGAGCTTTATAATTTTCATCTAAATATATGTGCATTGCGTATCTATTTCTTGTGATAGGCTGAAGAACTCGGCAGATATTTCCGCAACAATATGTATCCAGGTAAATACTTATTTCAAGAATCTATGTGTTAACTTATTTCCATCATTATTATATATATGAGAAAGTTAATAATATGCTATTATTTCAGGTGAAGGTACTGGACTGCTTCGCCTACACAGTACATATCGGCATGACCTAAAAATTTACAGCTCCGATGAGGGTCGTGTACAGGTATCACAAATAATTTGCACATTTATTTTTTACCATCTTCGGATCACGACTTTGTCGGTCATACTTGTGCTTAGGGCTGTAAACGAACTGAACGAACACGGACAAGGCCTTGTTCGTGTTCGTTCATTAAGCAATAAGCATGTTCATGAACAGTTCACAACCGCTTCCTGAATGAGATTTCTTGTTTATGTTTGTTCATAAAGAAAATGAACATGTTCATGAACACTTACCGAACATAAAAGAATGCAAACAAATGTTCTTGAACATAAATGAACACAAACGAACGTTGTATATTCATTCTAAAATAAAATCTGCATTTTTCATCAGAAAGAGATTACGAAGAATTGAAATGGTCAAATGAGGAATGTTAGCGGAGGTGTATAGTATTAACTATGGTTTCAAATTTTTTAAAATAAAAATATAACATAATTAAAAACCCTTTAAATGAACGAACACGAGCAAACATAAATGAGCACATTACCGCACGTTCACGAACATACAAGAACGAACGCAGCCTCTGTTCATGTTCGTTTGTTTAACTTATCGAACGAAGTTTCTTGTCCGTGTTTGTTTATTTATTAAACGAACGAACATAAACGAACTTCCCGCCTAACGGTTCACGAACGGTTCGCTGAACGTTCAGTTTGTTTACAGCCCTACTAGTTGTGCTGTGATAACGTTTCGCTTGTGTTCACTGCCCTTACGAAATCTATTCATTGGTTAAAATCTCTCAAAACAGATGTCAGCCGCTGCATTTGCCAAGGGGCTCTTGGACTTGGAAGGACAATTGACACCTATACTGGTTTGTTACCTTCTACTTTTTATTATTGATAGCTTTGACGATGCGTTTTTTTAGTTTTTTGGCTATGACTGAAAAGATGAAATTCTTTGTGAAGGTTTCGCTTGTCAGCAAGGACTCTTCAATGTTGGATGGGCTCGAAAATGCAAGTATTGAAATGGAAGAAGCTAAGGTTACTTTTGTTCCTTTACATGAATACATTAGCTTTTCATGCTTCATCATATTCATATATAGACTTATACATCATTTTTCTAGTATGACTAGTGAGAAAACATCATAGTTACATACAATCCAATTTGACCTAAAAAATTAAAGTACACGATTGGTCCCTGTGGTTAACCAAAATTTTGGATTTGGACCCTAGATTTCCAAAAGTACATGGATGGTCCCTGTGATTTGTACTTTGTAATGCATTTAGTCCCCAACTTTTTGCCAAAAGTACATGGATGGTCCCTGTGGTTTACACTTTGTAACGCATTTAGTCTCTAACTTGGACCTGCTGAAGCCTTTAGATTTGGTAGCTAGGGACTAAATGCAAGGACCATCCGTGTACTTTTCAAAAGCTAGGGACCAATTCCAAAATTTTGGTTAACCACAAGGCCATCCATGTACTTTCCTCAATCCCATACTAAACCAAGTTCAGTTATTGGGGTCCATATTACTAGGTATTGTTTTATGCGGTCTTATATCAAAGTAAACTTTCTATAGCCTTTTCTTTTTTCTCTTTATTGTGTAAACAGATCAAGTAAATATAAATATGAAAGTCATTTTGATACTAGATATCACACTCACATGGTTAATTATTTCATATTCATTTTTTGTCTGCTTTTATAGGCTAGATTGAACGACCTGATAACGTCTGGAGTGAGGGCAGTGCAGGCAAACGGATCACTAAAAAAGCCCTGGATGGTTGATGGGGCTGGACTTCCACCGAACGCTTCCGAGCTTCTACCTACACTGGTAAATTTTTACCTATGTTACTACTATAAACCTTTTTCTACTTTAGGCTGTTAGGTGAATTTATATATTATATACTGATTTCACATGTATTTTTAATAGGTGAAACTGACTAAAAAGGTTACAGAACAAGTGAGACTACTAGCAAAAGATGAAGACGAGAAAATTGCTGAGACAACATCATATGACGTAATTCCACCATATGATCAAGCAAGAGCACTTGGTAAAACTAATATAGATGTTGATCGAATTGCGGCTGGATTACCTTGTGGAAGTGAAGGCTTTCTTTTAATGTATGCACGGTGGAGAAAGTTGGAACGTGATTTGTATAATGAGCGCAAGGAGTAAGCTTTTTACATATAACAAAAAGTCGGTTAATCCAGATGTGTTTAGATTCATTAACATTTTGCTTCTGTTTTGTTTTTAACAGTCGATATGATATCACACAAATTCCAGACGTTTATGACTCGTGCAAGTAAGTAAACATCACACGTTCACCTTTTTATGTTGGATATAACTTCTTTTTACAACTTTCTACAGGTATGATCTATTGCACAACGCACATCTTAATATAGATGGACTGGATGAACTCTTCAAAGTTGCTCAGGTACATTACTTTTATTCAAAGTTGCCTGGAAAAACGGTTCAGTCGGCTAGCGGGTCAATAGGGTTTGTGTCAAGTTGGGTTCGGGTCAAAAGGGGTCGTTTTGAAGAAAGTATCAATTGGATTCGGGTCAAAATGGGTTCACCCACTACATTTGTTTTTATGGTGGCTAGTGGCAACGGCAGGCAGAGGTGATGCTTGGCGGCAATGTTGGTGGTGGCGGCCGCAGTGATGGTTGTTGAGGCAGAGGCGGGGGTAGTGCGTGATGGAGACGGTGGCAGTGGTGGCGGCGGTAGTGATCGTGTTGGCAGCGACCTGTATGGGCTGGTGTTGGTCCCATTTGGACCCATTCTAAGTTAGCTAGTTTCATAGGAGAGGTGCACAAACCAGTTAATTTCCATAATCGGTTATGGCGGTTAATTTCAACTTTTTACTTTAACCTGTTATTGCTTTAACTGGTTTGGTTAATCACTTTAACCGGTTATTGCTTTAACTGGTCCGATTAATCACTTTAACCGGTTCGGTTAAACCGGTTAATAACCGGTTATTTTCGGTTAATTTACTGTTTTTTTTTTTGCGTTTTGTGTGAATTTTTCGGTTAACTGGTCTACTGGTTTAAAAAAAAACGATTCCTATACTAAAACTCTATAACCAGTTACTAACTGGCGGTTATAATTAACCACTAACCGGTAAATGTTCTACCAGTTAATAACGGGTCATGGGTGCCAGGTGTAACCACAAGTAGTATGTCATATAATTGTCATATATGTTAAGATTGTTTTGTTTCTGGATCCATATTGGATCAAATTCATTTTCTTGTCTTGCAATATTATTATCATAGTTTTCTGAAAGTATGCAATCATCTCAGTTACTTGCTGATGGCGTTATTCCAAATGAGTACGGCATCAACCCGAAGCAGAAATTGAAGATAGGCTCTAAGGTTAATCATTGGCACCTTATCTCTGTTGCATAATAATTTTCCTATTATCTTTTTGCACTTGAGTTATTGTCTTGTAATATTTTAATTATATTTGTAGATTGCTCGACGTTTGTTGGGTAAAATCTTGATCGATCTGAGGAATACACGTGAAGAAGCCATCAATGTTGCAGAATTAAAGAATCAATGTCAAAGCTCAGCAACCACCGTCAAGAATATGAAAGAACATACTGATCAACAACCAAAATCTCTCATTAAGAATGAAGAATCAAGAAGAACTAGCTTCACTAGTGATAGGTCAATGGATCACGATGAAGATGATGACAAGGAGATAAAATACCGTTTGGATCCAAAGTGAGTACATAGTCCTTAAATTTCATTCCAAATCTTAGGGGTTGTTTGGTGCCTCTGAATCAGTAAGAGGTAAGTGTGTTTGGTTCACAAATAACACCTCGTAATGGTTCAGTTGACCTCTTGATGATTAAGTGATAAGACTGATTTACCCTTGCCCTAATAAACTTCCTTAACCCTAAAACTTCAGCCACCAGCGCCGCCACCACCACCCGCCACCGCCAACAACCACCATCACCAACCAGTAGACACATTTCATTCAACACAAAATAGTTCAGAGGGGTAAAATAGTCATTTTGCACAGTTATTCAGAGCTTTAGCCAAACAGCACTTTCCGGCTCAGCACTTACTGGTTAAGAGCCTATTACCTAGTCAAACCTCTTACTGGTTCAGAGGTTGCCAAACAACCCCTTAATCTGAATAATTGAATATAGATGCAAAAGGTAGTAGTACTTGAAGACCTACTTGTATTTAGCACTGATAATTCCACAAATTTCTTCAGATATGCTAATGTGAAGACACCTGAGAGACACGTCCGGACCCGCCTGTACTTTACATCGGTAAGTCCAACCATCATCTAAATTAAGCTTGTTTATGTTGTAGTTTTTATTTATTTTATATGTTAATGACAGGAATCTCATATCCACTCGTTGATGAATGTCCTTCGTTACTGTAACTTGGATGAATCTCTTCAAGGGGAAGTGGGCCTCATTTGTGATAATGCTTTGGAACGCCTTTTGAAAACAAAGGAGCTTGATTACATGAGCTATATCGTATTAAGGATGTTTGAAAATATTGAGGTTGGTGTATACCAATTAAAAAAAAAAAGCAAATTAAGTTTACTCATTGTTTACTACTTAGGGGTGCTAAACGAGCTGTGTTCGCGGGTTGGCGGCTTGAACCCGACCCGAACCCAAAAATTATAAATGAACCCAAACCCAAAAATCGTGTCATACACATCAACCCCAACACGGCCCGAATATTGACGGGTTGACCCGAACACTGCCCGTTCAACCCGATTTATTTTCCTGCAAACTCATATATTAAAATAAAATTACGAAAACACACAAATATATAATACAATTACATTTAAATTAAACCAAAAAACACAAATATATAATACAATTACATTTAAGTTAAAAAATCTTGTCAATTTCTCTTTTTACGTTATAATCATGGCATAAAATACACACCCAATTTAATTTATGGCATAAAACATATTGTAAAATAATATAATATAATATAAATGGGTTAAATGGGTCAACCCGCCAACCCGACTGGGTTGGGGTTCAACCTGAAACTGACCCGAATCCGTTTGACTAAACCCAAACCCACAAATTTTGTGTTAGGTTCATGTCGTGTTTTCCGGTCGTGTCATGAATTCACACCCCTGGTTTACGTGAATAAAATTGTTCTCCCCCTTCAGGTAAATTTGGAGGACCCGAAAAGGTATCGTCTTGAGATGACTTTCAGCCGCGGTGCAGGTTTATCCCCCTTGGAGGTAATCCATTTTCAACCAAAACTAATCACCTTTTTTCATACATCTTTTTTTTCTTACTTTTTTTTTTTTTTGTAGAAAACCGACATTGAGGCAGCATCACTACACCAGGAGCACACATTACCGATAATGGGTCCGGAAAGGTTGCAGGAAGCAGGGGAATATCTTACGTTGGATAAAATGGAAGACATGGTGCGGCCGTTTGCCATGCCTGCGGAAGACTTCCCCCCGCCATCTACACCGCAGGGGTTCTCAGGTTACTTCAAAAGTGCAGGGATGTTAGAGCGTTTGGCAAACCTTTGGCCCTTTCACAAGAATGCAAATAAACACGTTGATTAGATAGATTGTCTGAAAACAAAAGACAAATCAAGTTTTGGGGTGGATTTTGTAACACTCAGAAAACTTTTTATTAACAGAAGTTTGCGGCTGGTTTAACAAGGTAAGATGCGTTGCTCTGATTTCCCTTTTATAAAGAAATGTAATTTTTTTTTTGATGTCACATGCACATTCAACTTTTTTATTAGTAAATATGTTGCAACTTTTTAATTGCAACTGAATGCTACAACTTACAAGAAAGACAAAAACAGAAATTAGTTTATGGCCAAAAGTAATGACCTACCCAAGAGTAGACGTGGGCAAAGAAAACCGGTTTGTTAACCGAAACCGTAACTGGTTAATAACCGGTACACCCATAACCGTAACCGGTTAATAACCGGTACACCCATAACCGGTTAGGGGTTGTAAACGGTTATGGATATTTAGGATAATAATCGGTTATTAACCGGTTTTTAACTGAAGTGCCGGTTAACCGAAAAAAATGAAAAAACATGAAAATAGCTGGTTAATTAACCGAAAATAACCGATTATTAACTGAATCGGTTAAAGTAATAACCGGTGAAAGTAAAATTCGAAAATAACCTCCTAAACTGGTTACCGAGCAAGTTAAGGTAATTAACTTATTTGCGCACCTCTACCCAAGAGTGTCGCGTTCTGGATATCTTGGCCTTCTATGGCCCATTCAACTACATGAAAACCCGAAATTGGTTCCAAATGCTAACCCATTTGGAAAATAGTTTTAAGGCCCAAAAGAACCGACCTAAACCAAGAGTGGCGTGCCTTGGATTTCTTATTTTATCTCTTTCTGGCCCATCTCTGAATACCTGAAATTAGTTATAAGGCCCAAAAGAAATGACTTAACCCAAGAGCACCCCTTGGGTTTTTTTATTCTTGCTTTTTGTGGCCCATTCAACTACATGCATTATGCGTACTGCGTACATAACCGATTTTAGGGTTGACAACCCCAACCCACCCAACCAATTCGGATCGGGTTGAAACCGATTCTCAACACATAAAATCCCAAACCTGTACAACCTGAACCAGTTTGGGCCAAACCGGTTTTTTGGTACACCTCTATGTATACAGTATACCTGCAATTAGTTTAAGAAAGTATCAAGTCCCCTATTTTCCTGTTTAACTTGTAAAATAAAACTTGACAATCCTCTATATACATTTGCTTGACAAACAAAATAACTAAATATTTCACTCGTAATTTCCTTTCTTTGAATGGCATCACAGCAATAATATAACTACATAAATTGCTGATGAAGTGAAAAAAACATAAATTGTAGATGATTTGCTTGCTACAGCATAAATTTAACTAGGGCTGTAAACGAACGAACCGAATGTTCAGCGAACAGTTCGTGAACCGTTCGGAGGGAAATTTGTTTACGTTCGTTCGTTTGATTAATGAACGAACATGAACAAGAATTTCCGTTCGGTTAGTTAAATGAACGAACAAAAACAAATGTCTCGTTCGTTCAATTGCGTTCGTAAACGTTCGGTAATGTGTTTGTGAATATTAGATCGTGTATGCTTGTTTATGTTGGTCATTAAAGATTTCTTTTATAATTTATTTATTTTATTTAAACTTTTTATATTCATTAATTCTTATTTATCTCCTTACACAAATAAATAAAATAGGAAACTCTATTATTCACACCAAAAAACACTATTGCCCTTCATTCAACTATTAGGCTTTCAAGGTCTAACGTCACTCCCTTTCACCATCCACCTCTAGCCACCGCCATCTTCGTCGATTTTATCTGTGTACATGAACTGTTCGTGAACACGTTCCTTTTCTTAATAAACAAACACGAACATGAGATCTGGTTCGGTAAGTGTTCATGAACCTTTCGTGAACACATTATATCCTTAACGAACGAACACGAAAAGGCCTTGTTCGTGTTCGTTCAGTTCGTTCCCTAAATTTAACTACCAAATGTCAACTTTTAATAAAATAAGATAGTCTGTTGTGTTGGGGTTTGGTGGGTTAAAATCCACTTATCCATTCATTTGCCTCTACTAACAAAGAACAAACCCATAATTCTGATATAATTAAGGTCATTTTCATCTTTTTTTTTTTTTTTTTTTTTATAATATTGTACTAGGTTATTGGTTCGCGCGTTATCACGCATATTCGCTCAATATCGATTCGGTTCATTACAGCATTGGTACGATACAAACACATGGTATACAAAATAACGAAAACGATAAATACGAACACCAGTATCGGAACCAATGTTCGAACGGTACGATCGGGTCAAATAGTCACGAACTAGTACCAATATTCGTTTATCGTCGCAGACAGAGTTGTATTAAAATGAATACATGTACCAATACCAATGTTGTTCGGTAAGGTATAGTAGTTATACGGTGTTAGTTTATCGAAAGAAGAAACAATAAAAATAAATACCAATATCGATGTCCAGTCGGTTTCTGTTATCAAACAATAAACTATAAAAATGAATACAGGTACAAGTACCGATGTTGTTTCGTACGGTATGGTAGTGAAACCGTGTCATCTTATCGAAAGCAAAAACAATATAAATAAATACCAATATTGGTACTTATATTGTTTGGTAGGTTTGGTTTGGTATGATAGCAGCATAATATATGTTCTAAATAAAATTTATATCGTGCAGTTGAAAAAAATCGGTCTCTGTTCGATTTGACATGATAATGACACAATATCTATTTTCAGTAAAATTATAGAACACAAGTTGTTGGGAACAAAAATCAAATTACATGTTATAGCAAACGAAATAAAAATCAAATTACATGTTAGTAATCCGGTCAGTATTCGTTTGTTTCGTTACGGTACCATCACTTGTTATAGCAAACGAAATTAAAAAAAACAAAAAATAAAGTTGTGATATGCCCAATAAGATTTACGTGTTTTACATAGATTGAAAACCATAAAAACGAATATATGTACCGGTTTCGATACCGATACCTGTACCGATGGGAAGAAGGTTTCAGGAAAAAAGGTTGTTGCTACCCCTGTTCAAGGTTCTTCAAGCAGGGACGTTGAAGGGTTGGATCCGGAAGAGGTTTATGTGCCTAATTGGTTGGTGAAGAATGATGACAGCTTTAAGGATGCTGCTGTTTGTGAAGATGCTCTGAGTCACATTGCTCCTCCTTCAGTTCACAAGACCATTGCTGGGATGGATGATGACTTGATGTTGTTCCGCATGATTTTGAGCACTTGTAACCTTGCTGCTATGCTTCCTCAAGGGATTGCTCGTTTTCGTCAGAGGATGCAAGAATATGAAGAGTTTTCCAACAAGAAAGATAAGATGAAATCTTCAATTGCTGTGATGAAAAAGGAGATAGCTGGGTTTGGTGAGAAAGAAGCAGTGTGGGACAAGAAGGTTAGTGATTTGACTAGGATGCATGAAATTGAGATGAGTGACTTGAAAAAGAGCTTTAAGGCCGATCGGTTGAAGCTTAAGGCTGACCGGGAAGCTTTATTTGTTCAACAGCAGGCTTTTGGTAAGGAGAAGGAGGGGTTGAAAGCTTCAGTTGCTCGTTCTACCGCTGACAATCAGTGGTTAGTTGAGCAAGGTTTCCAGCAGGTTGTTACTTACCTTCTACATTCCAAGGAGTTCAACTCTGCCCTTGGTGAAGTTTATACTAAGCTGCTCAACCTGGGGAAACACCAAGGCCTCATTGCTGGTTATAAGCTTCATGAATCCGGTCATCCTTTGGAACAATCTCCCCTGTTTCGTCCTGATGCTTCCGATATCTTTAAAGGCCCCGTTGAGCAAATGGAGAAACTAACCTACCCTTATATCCACCAAGTTTCTGCTTGTTTTGGTAAGCCTCTTACTGTGTTGCAGGACTTAAAACCGGAAGGCCTTAATGAGAAGGTCTGTGCTGAGATCTTGGGTTCTCTTTCAAAAAAGAGATCCTACTCGGGAGATAGTGATGACACCCTTTCGGGTCAACCGGATGCTCCAAAGGATGCAAGCTTGGAGGCTTCAGCGGTAGGTGGTGATGGGGGTGTGAAGGCTAAGAAGCTGAAGAAAACAAAAAGGGTCAAAGGTGAAGGTTCCGGGGTTTCCAAGTCCTCTGCTGATGCTTAATTCGTAGCTTTCTTAGCACTGAAAAACAATTTATGGTTTGTAATGTTAACTTGAACAATATTAGGTTTTCAGGAACCCTTAAGGTTCCTGTTGGTTGTGTTTAAGGCATGTATGGCCGTTTGAACCATAGTTAAACTTGCAAGTTACTAGGACTTGCCTTAACTTGTGTTTGAAAGTCTTTTAGGGCTTTCTTTGATATGGTATGATGTTTAACTATTTTCTTTGTGTTATGTTTTTGTGCCTGTTTTGTTAAGGCAGTCTGCTTGGCTTTAACCTTCCAAGCCTTTTGGCTGTCTGTTAGTAGGTTGAAGCCTTTGAGGTTTCGAGTTGTTACCCGGGAGGGTTTGAAGCCTTGAATGCTTCTTAGTTTTGTGATCTGACTTGGTTTGTATCTTTATAATTTTTTGTCTAAGTTGTATTGTTCTTTTAGATTTTCTTTGTCTTTTTGTAACTCTGTCTTTGTCGAGTTTATGTTATCCTTATGTTTTTTATACCTTAAAGGGTTCAGTGCTGCAGTCACTTAGCCTTGATATTTTTAACAAGAAGACATAGCACCTATCCTTTTTATCATTTCCTTGTTCTTCACTTGACTTTATAAGCCTGTTTGTTGAATAAATTTTAAGGCTTAGGGAACATTTGGTGTAGGCTGTTCAAACCTGTCTATGAGACAATTTTATTTTTCTTAACAAGTCTCATGGAGTTGTATTGATTTAGGAACTCACCCCTTATATAGGTTCATTCAACCCTTGAACCTATTGAGCGATGTGGCCTGGGAGCTCATCCCCTTACATGGCCCTTGCCATGGAGTTTTTTGCTAGGTTCTCAACCTGATCTTAGGATAGCAAGACAAGTTTGATAAAACAACTTCATTCATTCAAGCAATACTTGCTTTTTACAAAAGGTGTTCATATTGTTGTTCGAAATACATTTTGATACAAACCAAACTTTCCTGTCTAAACATGGAACCTTTTCAGGGTTTTGCCATTCCAAAGCCTTGGAAGCCTTTTGCCTTCTGAATCTGCTAGCTTGTAGGATCCACCCTTGTGTGCTTCGAGGATGGTATATGGACCCTCCCATTTTGGGCCAAGCTTTCCTTGATTTTCCTTTTTGCTAGCTTCATTGTTTCTGAGGACCAGGTCCCCTGGCTTGAATCGTTCATTCTTGACTTTCTTGTTGTAGTAGGCTTCCATTTTTTGCTTGTATTTGGATTCTTGGATTGCGGCTTGATCTCGTGCTTCCTCTAGGAGTTGTAAATTCAACATGGTCTCTTTTTGGTTTGTTTCGGGATCCATGTTGACGATTCGCTGGGTTACAACTCCTATCTCAGCGGGGATCACAGCCTCGGACCCAAATACCAAGCTATAGGGTGTTTTCTTATGGCTTGTTTTTTCGGTTGTTCTAATTGCCCATAGGACACTAGGCAATTCTTCAAGCCAGTTGCTTTCATATCTTCCCAGTCTTGTCTTGATACCTTCCACTATGCTTCTATTCGTCCTTTCCACCTGACCGTTTGATTGCGGATAAGCCACTGAGCTAAAAACCTGGTCGATTATGTATTCCTTGCACCAAACGTTGAAAGGCTTCTCAGCAAATTGCCTTCCGTTATCAGTGACAAGTACTCCCGGCAATCCATAACGGCAAATGATGTTTTCCCAAACAAAGTCAATGACCTGCTTTCCCGTGATCTTAGCAAGTGGTTTGACTTCGGGCCATTTGGTGAAATAATCTATTGCTACCAGCAAGAAGTTTACTCCTCCTTTGCTTGGGGGAAATGGGCCAACAATGTCCATTCCCCATTTATGGAATGGCCATGCCGAGGTTATTGGGACCAAGTCATGCTTGGGAATTTTTGGGATTGGTGCATGAATCTGGCAAGCATTACATTTCTTTAACTGTTCAGCTGTATCACGATGCATTGAGGGCCAGAAATACCCAAGGTTCTTGAGCTTTGCAACCACCGACCTAGCTCCAAAGTGAGCTCCGCATATACCTTCGTGAATTTCTTTGATCAAATACTTACTTTGTTCAGGACCCACACATCTTAGCAAGGGAGCAAGGTAACCCTTTTTGTAAAGGGTTTCTCCTTGTAGTACATATTGCCTTGCCTTGATTTCAACCCTCTTAGCTTCTACTTGATCATTGGGTAATTCGCCATTTTTAAGGAACTTTTTGATGGGAGTCATCCAGTTTGGATCTTCCTCGGTAACTACGTCTTGAACTTCCAATTCATCAATTGATGGAGCCTTCAACACTTCTACCAGCACCTTCTTGGTAAGGTGGGCGAAAGTAAGAGATGCAAGCTTACTTAGGGCATCAGCCTTTTTGTTTTGAGATCTGGGGATCTGTTTGATGTTGCATGCTTGGAAGGTACTCATCAGCTCCTTGGATTTTTCTCTGTATTTTTTCATGTTGGGCTCTTTAGCTATGTAGCTATCATTTACTTGGCTTGAGACCAGCAACGAATTTGTGAACACTTCAAGCTTTTCAACCTTCATTTCTTTAGCTAGCCTTAAGCCAGCTATTAGTGCCTCGTATTCAGCCTCATTATTGGTGGTCTGAAAATCAAAACGGAGAGCATATGTGAATTCCAACCCTTCTGGGTTGATCAAAACTAGCCCCGCCCCTTCAATACTTGAAGCCCCATCGGTAAAAAGCTTCCAGGCTTCAGGGTTGGAGGGTTCAGTGGTGGTAGTGTTTACTTCAGTGATTGCTTGGTTCGGGATTTCCACGATGAAATCGGCCAAGACTTGGGCTTTGATAGCTTTTCGTGGGACGTAGGTGATGTTATGTTCACCTAGTTCCACTGCCCATTTGGCCAGTCTTCCCGAATTCTCTAGTTTTTCAAGCACATTCTTAATAGGTTGGTCAGTGACCACTTGTATAGGATGTGCTTGGAAATACCTTCGAAGCCTTCTAGCTGTTTGAACTAGGGCTAAGGCAAGCTTTTCAAGGGGAGGGTATTTGGTTTCAGCCAATTTTAGAGTTTTGCTGAAGAAATAGACGGGTACCTGAGCTTTGTCCCGTTCGATGACGAGGACTGCACTTATGGCCTCTTCAGCAATTGATAAATAGACTGAAATTAGTTCCCCCGTTTCAGGAGCTGCGATGTCTGGTAAGGAAGCGAGATGTTGTTTCATCAGGTTGAAGGCTTCTTCAGCCTCATCGGTCCATTTGAAGTTCTTCTTATCAGAGCAATTCTTGAGCGTTTTGTAGAAGGGTAGAGATCTCTCAGCCAACTTGGAGGTAAAACACTTCAAGGCTGCAAGCTTCCCATTTAAGCTTTCAACCTCCTTCTTGGTTTTTGGTGGTTTGGTTTCAAGAACCGCTTTCACCTTGTTTGGGTTGGCCTTGATGCTTTGCTTCCCAACAATGTGACCCAAGAACTTTCCTTCTTCAAACCCAAATGATCATTTTTCAGGGTTGAGCTTCATGTTAACCTTTCTGAGATTCTTGAAAGTTTCTTGAATGTCATCGAGCATTTGATACTCCGTCTTGCTTTTGATTACCAAGTCATCGACGTATGCCTCCATGTTTTTACCAATTTGGCTTGTAAAGGCTTTGTCTACTAGACGTTGGTAGGTTGCTCCAGCGTTTTTGAGTCCAAAAGGCATCTTTTGGTAACAAAAGATTCCCTTATCAGTGTGGAACGCTGTCTTCTCTACATCTTCTTCTTTCATGAGTATCTGGTGATACCCTTTGTAAGCATCAAGGAAGCATTTGAAAGGATAACCGGTGAGGGAGTCAACCTTGAGGTCGATTTCTGGTAGAGGATAGCAATCCTTAGGGCAAGCCTTATTAAGATCCTTGAAATCTATGCACATCCTCCACGAGTTGTTTGGTTTCTTAACCATGACCGGGTTTGCAGCCCATGATTGGTACTTGACTTCTCGGAGAATGCCGGCTGACACAAGCTTTTCAACTTCTTGGCAAGCGGCCATGCTTCTCTCAGGCGCTAGACTTCTTTTCTTTTGGACCACGGGCTTGACATCCGGTGGTATTCTTAACTCATGTTCAACAATGTTCTGAGGAATGCCTGTCATGTCCTCGGGGCACCAAGCGAAGACATCAGTGTAATGTGTTAGCAACTTTTCAAGATACGAGAGAGTTTC